>PVKE010000856.1:98212-119674 GCA_004027555.1 Craseonycteris thonglongyai
ACAGCCTTCCATAGTGGTTGTACCAGTTTACATTCCCACCAGCAGTGTATGAGGGTTCCTTTTTGTCCACAGCCTCTCCAGCACTTGTTATCCCTTGTCTTGTTGATGATAGCCATTCTAACAGGTGTAAGATGGTATCTCATTGTGGTTTTTATTTGCATCTCCCTAATTGCTAGTGAAGTGGAGCATTTTTTCATGTCTGTTGGCCATTGTATGTCTTCGTGAGTGAAGGGGCAGAAGGCCTAACCAGACACTTCATCCACGGACTTTCTTTCATTAAAAAAAAATGTAAACCAGGGAAAACCATTGTGAAAGCCCCACCCTTTATTCTGTTTACTTGTTACAGTTTATTAGCCAATGGTTGTCCCACATGCAAACTGACCCGAGGAGTCTGCTAGAGAACTGAGGGGAAATTTGGTTCAAGTCAAACAAGGACTTCCTCCCTAAAAAAATCATACTTTACACACCCCGTGTAATTTCACCCACACATAGGAAAAAATATAACAGAAGGCAAGAAAAAAAGCAAAACGCGGTGGGGGATACTTTTGGATATTGGGGTTAAGGTCAATTTGGATTTTTTTTTTTTTACTTCTGAACTTTAAGCAACACAGATGTATATAACTTCTCTAATCATAAAAGTTATTAAAATGAACACATTTTCATTCAAAACTAATTAAGTTAATTAAAAAGATTATTAAGTCAGCACAAAAATTGAAATTAATAGTGCTAAAAAGATAGCGTTTTATTGACTCTAAACTCAATGAGCCGGCACAGTTATAAATGTAAGAACTCACACATCCCGAAGGTAGAAAGGAGGCCGTCTTACATAAGCTCTTTGTTTGGTGAATATGCCCGATTCCTCCAGGAACAGAGCACCAGCGATTGGAAAATACCCTCTGCGAGGCGGCTGGTGGCTGTTCTTCTGGTTAAACACATGGGAGAGGATTCACTCTTTTGGACTCTAACTTCTGGCTCGGTACGGATGTTTAGATTGGTGGCATATTCAATTTAGGTATTTAAGAAGCAATCTTATTTCTAAAATTTTTTTTTTTTAAGATTTATTTAATTTTTGACAGAGAGAGAGAGACAGAAGGGGGAGGGCCCAGAGCAGCCTCCATCGTTGTACGTCATCATGGTTTCCTTCTACACGGTGGGCGGGGGCCTCTCAGGGTGGGCACCAGGCTGGGGGCCTCCCTCCCCTCCCCCAGGAGGTACCACCTGTGAGCCAGGGGCCGAACCAGGGAGTAAGAACTGAACTGGGGGCCTCCCACATGGGAAGCTCACCCCAGTTCAGCATATGGGTCTGCACGGGCTGGGGCTGGGATTCGATCCTTGGTCCCTGGAGCTGCAAAGTGAGCTCTCAACTCGCTGAGCCATCCGGCATCTCCACAATCTTATTTCTCAGCACCATGTCCTAGACTGTCTTGTAAGATGTAGAAGGTAGGTCACTCTGTGTTCTTTCTACTTACCATAGTCTTGGCCTAATGACACCCACAGCGAACACTTGGTAAATGCTGTGTAATCCCAAGGTCCAGGATAAGCCTTCAGGATAATCTGTGACAATCATTAAAACACACCTTGACCTTTAACTTTTTTGAAAACGAAGGAGGGGGAAGAACAACTGAAGAGAACTCCTCTGCATTTTATTTCTTTTTCTCCTGTTTAGGCAACTCTAAGGTAATTAGGTTTAATTTCACCAGCAAAATAAAAATTTTGGAAAGTCCCGTTTTCAGTATCTGACTGTCTCCATACAGAGAAGAGGGGAGAATCCTAGATGGATTGAGAGGTGGGGGCAGACGTAAATGGTTACAGTAGTTGGACAGATCTATCTTCAGGTTATTATGTTTGATTTTCAGTTGAGTGTTTTGCCTTAAAATTGTTTTTTTCTTTCTCTCTCTGTTGTAATTTAAAAGAAGATAGAATAAAGGCAAAGAGGAATCAATTTTAAAATTTGCTTTCCTGGGAAAGCCAGGATGGCTCAGCAGGTTAAGCGCTCGCTTTGAAGCCCCAAGGACTGAGGATCAAATCCCGGCTCCAGCCCAGGCGGACCCACATGCTGAGCTGGGGTGTGCTTCCCAAATGCGGTGAGGCCCCCAGTTCAGTTAAAATAAAAAATAAAATAAAATAAAATTTCTTTCCAAACTTGTTCCGTGGTCTCATGGTCATTGTTTCAAATGAAGCACCGAGGAGCCCTGACAACTGGCTGTGTGGCCCTGTGGTGAAGGCCACTTTGTGGCTGAGGGAGAGGGCAGCCTACAGGACCTCACCCGGGGAACGCAGAGCCATGGTTTCCACGGGCCTTATTTAATGTCGGATCCCAGGTTTCTGGCCAGCACGACAGCTCCTTATGCGCGTTTACAGAACACCTTTGCGCTTGCCTTGTGTAATCCTCACGTACCTGCAGGGTTGAGAGTGCTGCTCTCATTTATGAATGAACGCACTAAAGACTAGCATATATAAACGACCAATATCACAAAGCTAGCGAGTGGCAGAGCCAGAACTTGAATATTGGACTTAGGATTCTAGACGGTGTTAAGTTTGCGCCACCCCGTCCTTAGCCACGATGACTAGATTACACCTTATCTCGTTTGGGGGGTTCCGTTTTCCTCCCGTGTCCTAGTTCCAAGGCATGCAATATGTAGAATAAATGTCAGTCAAATGGCATTTTCTTCTTTGGTTCCTTTCCACTTTAATATTGAAGGAAACAATAATTTACTTAGTTTGGAGAATGTCATTCAACCTCATCTAAAAATCGTTTGATTTCATTGGGACTAGCTTCATGAATGCCTTTTTCAGTTATGTGAAGAGTAAGGTTAGGGGACAGAAGATCTTGACAAATAGGAAAAGCATTCAGACTTCACGTGACCTTGAAGTGACCGTGGGTGACAGCCTCTTGGCATCTCTTCTCTCTGTGAAGGACCTGCTTGCTCCTCTTTCCTCATGGCTTTCTTGGAGTATCTGACGTTGTGGAAGTGACCGACTACAAAGCCTTGGTGGCACGTGCAATGCTGGGGCTCCCGGCTGGGAACGAAGGCAGTGAGTTTATGAACAGAGTTCCCGGGCAGTTCGTTGACGGACTAGTCCCTCTTGCCGTCTTCCGTCCACGTCCCTCCTCGTCCTTCCCGGTTCTCCTCACTCCTAGAACCTCTGGCCCAGGACGGGCTCTCCAATAGGGGTGTGGAAGCTGCCAGTGAGTGGCTGCTCGTGTTCCTGTGGCGTTAATGGTTCTTACGTGGTCTTACATGTTTTGCTGCTGATGTGAGTGATTCTGCTGATTGAGTGAAAAGCAGTCGACCTATGAATGTCGTTGTCCTAACTGTGTTCTTAGGTCAGTCCATAGTTATGCAACTTGGGAAGAAGACGGTCTCCAGGGCTTTTGTACTGACGTCTGCAGCACCTCTCCTCACTGAAGTACAGGTGACTCTCAAAATAAAGCTCCCTGTAGTCCTTTCCGCAGGAAGATGCCACTGAACTGTCATGAGTACCTACTATGTGCCAGCCCAGGACAGACCCTCTCACATGTGACCTCCCTGAATAGTCGACCAGGTGTATTAGATGATGCCATTGCTGTCTTACAGGTGAAGAACCGGAAGCTTTGATTAAACAGTGTTCCTGAAATTACTTAGCTAGTAGCCGGTTAGGCCCAGATTTGCACCTTGGGCTTCCGACTCCACGTGTAGAGGGCTTTGGACGACACGTGGGCTTGAGGGGTGCGTGCCAACCACAGCGGAGTGGAGCTGTTGTAGGTCACTGCAGTGTCCACACGTGAGAAACCAGCTTGTAACCAACTTTACACTAGATCCTGAAATTGGAGGGGAGGTAGAGGGGGGAGAATGCCATAAGGTAATAATAAATACAATCTGTCAAAAAACACATAAAAAATTATTTTATTGGTTTTGACAGAGAGAGACAGAGAGAGACAGAGAGACAGAGAGAAGGGGGAGAAGTTGTGCATCATCAATTTTTCGACATGGTTTCCTTCCACACAGGTGGGCGGGGGCCACGCAGGGTGGGAACTGGGCTGGGGGCCTCCTGCATGGGAGGCACACCCCTCGAGCCAGGGGCCAAATTGGGGTCTGAACCCAGGGCCAAACCAGGGGCCTCCTGCATGGGAAGCTCACCCAGGCAAGAGGCGAAATGGGGGCCTCCCGCATGGGGAGCTCACCCCAGTTCAGCATATGGGTCCACATGGGCTGGGGCCGGGATTTGATCCTGGGTCCCTGGGGCTGCAAAGTGAGCACTTAACGTACTGAGCCATCCGGCTTCCCCCCAAAACACTGTAGTACCTGCCTAACTGGTATGCTGTATGCCTGAAACTAACATAAAATAATAATGATAACTGTAATAGAAAAAATCCACTTTAACAAACATTTCTTTTTCTTGTAATGAAAAGCAATTTGTGCTCCTTTAGAATAGGTTGCCACAGAGACCTGCAGGCAAAATCTGGACGGCTGCCTATCTTTAGAAATAAAGTTTTATTGGAACACAGCCATGCCCATTTGTTTCCACCTTGTTTTCGGCGGATTTTTTCCCCTTCTTTGATTTTCCCAGTTGCTTTTTTCTGTGTTCAGAAAGACTTTCCCCATTCAGCAATGAGATATTCATTTTATTAATTTTTAATTTTTTATTAATTTTTATTAATTTTAAATTTAACTTTGTAATCTTTAAGAAATTTATTTTTGGCATAGAGTACAAAACTGAATTTTCAAATTCCACCTTTCCAACATGATTTGTGTAGTAATTCACCTTATCTCTTACCGATGTGTGGATTCCTGTATAATGTACATTTTTGCATATACGAGGCTCTCTGTTGTGCTTAGTAACCTTTCAGGGACGCTTGTACTACTTTCATACTATTTTAGTTGCTGTCGCTTTACAAAACCGGCTAATACCTGGAAGGGCAACTCCTCCTTTATTATTCTATATTTGTATGCATACTGTTTAAAAAATGTAAGTGCTTATTGAGCTTTACCAATAAGTATCTGGAGCAAAGGATATTAAACTATTGTGCCCAGCTCTTGTTTTTATAAATAAAGTTTTATTGAAACATAGCCACACCCACTTGTGTACATATTGTCTGTGTGTTCCTTGCACTACAATGGCTGAGTTGAATAATCTTGACAGAGACTTTATGAGCCACAAATCCGAAAATATTTATTATCTGGCCCTTCCTAGGCAGTTTGCGGACCTTTGGTCTCTGATTTTAGATGACAATTCAAGGAGACAGAACAACAAGGTGCAGACATCACCTTCCTGGTCATAACTGCAGATCCCAAGCGTGACTGGCTATTTGCTCCATTTATTGCATCTCCGCCTTTGCCTCTTTAGTCCGGAGGAAGCTGAGACAGAACTGACTCTCTCTGATCGGTAGTTGGTCTTCCCATCAGCTTTACTGCTGTTTGACAACAAGCATTTCTTGTCATTCTGACTTTTCTCTACAGCCCCAGGTCTTTCTTTTTGGAGGTGCCAGTAGCCAGTGTGACCCTAAACAGAACAAGCACTGCCTCGTGAATCGGCTGCTTGAAAGATCATTTCGTAGCCAGCGAAGGGAGTTGTATTTTAAGTAACCTGCAGCTTTGCGGGTCTCGTCACTGTGCCTCTCCTTTGGCCCAGGTTTGTACAAGTTGGCTGTATGTGCGGATTTAGCTGACGGCTCAAGATAAGAGAGTGTAGAGCTTTGATGGGAGGAGAAAATGCTACGAGCTCACGACAGGCAGCAAGAGCCACCTAGAAGGTTAACTCTCCCAGTGTGTGGGTTTATCTAAAAGATCTTCCATGACCCGGCTCTGTGGCAGGTGTGGGTTCGGGCTCCTAGAGTGTGTGACGGATACTAAGGTGAGGGTTCTGAGGATTTTAAAAATAGAACAGCACCGTCTCCACAAGGACGGACCGTACCGCACGGAGCACACACGAGCCTCTGGCTATTTATTTTTGTGCCCATTTTGACGCGGGCTCGCCTCTGTGGAGCGCTGGCGTTCTCTGTGCCGACTTGCACGGGCTCTTGGGCACTCAGCAGCGCGCTGCGAAGGATTGCGAGAGTTCAGTGAGAGGCCGGAGGCAACACCTCAAGAGTTGTGTGTGCACCTGTGCGTGCGAATGTGCTCGTGCACACACACACCGGAGAGAGAAGAGAGGAAAGCAAAAGAAAGGGTTTTGAAGGTCACATGTGTTTCCTGGAGGAAGGGGTCGTCTCTGTTGGTGGTTTGCAGCAAGAAGGCCTGGAATCTAGAGAAGCCCAATAGCCGTGTTTAACGCCGGGCACCGCTTTGCAGATTGGTTGGGTATCTTGTGGGTACCGTGCTCCTTCCGACTGAAAGTGCGTCACAGGATCGAAGAATAATATTTTGATAAATACGGCACCTTGGGCTTTGTTTGAACTAAAAAAAGGGTGGTGGGGGTGATTACTTTTGGGAAGAACGAGGCTTAATACTAAAACAGTTTTATTCACTGAAAGCATAATTGGAATTCCTAGAGTATTGCAAGGAGGGTAAAAGGAAGGGAGTTGTGATGCGTTCTCTTTGAGAATCCGAGGCCTGGGGATGGTTTAGAAGAGAGCAGGTCCTGATTTTCAGAGGCCTAGAACATTCTCCCACCTACCAGCAACGAGAAGACCGCTCTTTTGTGATTGTGCCTCGTGAATAGGGACAAGGCTCATTTTACATCCAGTGAGTTCCAGGGGCCCCCAGCCAGTGAAATAATCAGATAATACACGTAAGCAACCCCGCCCCCCGCCGACTTCTTTCAAATTAAAATTTTTATTGTGAAATAATTGCATATTCAGACAAAGGCTGTCCAGAAAATAATCCCGCCGTTGTCAGTGTAATGAGAACGGTGACATGGCTGGGTACTTTGCAGACAGCCCTCGTGTGCAGTTGTAAGAAGTGACACAGAGGCGTCCTGAGAACGCTTCACACAGATTTCGTCTCCCCCTCCCCGTGACGTCTTGTGAAACTGCTGGACGATAGCACAACGCGACGCTGGCGTGGATATGGTCCAGATACAGAGATTTCCATCACCACACGGACCCTCAAGCGGGCCGTGCACAGCCAGACCCACTTCCTTCACACCGAATGGCCTCGTTAAGCCCCGGCCACGTGTCGCTGATCTGTTTTCCGTTTGTATAATTTCACCATTTCAAGACTGTTGTACGATCGTAATCGTGTATTCTGCCACCCCTGGGATTAACTTTATTCACTTAGCGAAATGCATGCCACAGTACGTTCACCGTTCACCTGTTAAAGGATATCGGAGCTGTTTCCAGATCTGGCTCTTATGGGAAAATCTGCTATTGAATATTTATGTACTAACGTTTATGTGAACATACATGTTTGTTCTGCTGCAACCATAGTCGTGCGGTTGGTTGCCAGGTAGGTGCGTGTGCAGGATTTTAGGAAACAGCCCAAGGGATTTCCAGTTTTTGTGTGGTTGTCTATCCTCATTAGCGATGTACATATGATCCATTCTCTCCGCATTCTCACCAGCATGGTGTTGTCACTCTTTGTTATTTTATCCATTTGGATAGGTGTGTGCTGATAGTTCACTGTGGTTTCACTTTGCATTTTCTGAATCACTAATGACGCTGAGCATCTTTTCATCTGCTCGTTTGCCATCTGGGTGGATCTGTGTCCTCTTCAGTGTAATCTCCCTTAAAATCTTTTCCCCGTTTTCTAAATAGATTTAGTTTTTCTGTTTAGTTTTCAGATTCCTTTTTATATTCTAGATACTAGTCTTTTGTTAGATACGTAGGAACCAGTGGTTCGTCCTGTTCCGTAGCTTGTCTTTTCAGCCTTTTTGCTTCACAGAGCAACAGTTTATAATTTTGATGAAGACGTGTTTATCAAGTTTTCCTTTTGTGCATTGGGCGGTTGGTGTCGTCTAAAAACAAGAACTCTGCCTAGCCCTAGATCCTGAAAAATTTCTCATGTTTTTTCTAAGATTTTTATACTTTTCAGCTTAGAGTAGTCCCCTTTTATCTGTGGTTTTGCTTTCAGTTACATGCAGTTAACCGCGGTCCAAAAATAGTGAATGAAAAATTCTAGAAATAAAGACTTCGTGGTTTGCATCGCACGCCACGTGGAGTTGCAGGAATGCGGTCCTGGCGACCTCGCTTTGTTCTGCGGGGACATGACTCCTCGCTCTGTCCGGTGTGTCACGGTGTCGATGCCTGTTGGTCACTTAGTAGCCATGTTGGTTATCAGACCCAATGTCGAGTATCATAGTGCTTGTGTCTTGGTCACCCCTGTTTTAATAATGGCCCAAAGCACAAGGGTAGTGATGCTGGTAATTCAGATGCGCCACAGATGCTGTAAAGTGCTGCCTCTAAGGGAAAAGGTGAACGCGCTTGACTTACCAAAGAAAGAGAAAAAAATACGGGGAGGGTTCTAAGACCTACAGTAGGAACGAATCTTCTGTCTGTGAAGTTGTGAAGAAAGAAAAAGAAATTCACGCTGTGACGCCTCAAATTGCAAACGTCTTGGCCACAGTGCATGTGAGTGCTTAGTTAAGGTGGAAAGTGCACTAAATCCGTGGCTGGGAGACGTGGACAGAAAACACACACACGGGGCCGGGCACTGTGTGAGGGCTGAGCATCTGCGAGGCTTCTTGCAACACCCCCCAGGGAGAAGGGCGAACTTGCGTTACGTCTGTGATTGATTTTGTGATAACTTTTGTGTTAAGTACGAGACTTCAGTCAAGGCTCAGTTTTTACCCAAACTTACGGATGTACAATGACTCCAGCCCCCACTTGTTGAAAAGGGCATTTCCCCCTCCATTGTGTTGCTTTTGCGCCCTCATCAGTACTCAGGTCGGCATATTTGTGGAGGTCGACGCTGTTCCACGGGTCTAAACGTCCACCCCTCTGCCAGCATCTCACAGTCCTGATGGTTGTAGCTGTGAAGTTTTGAACCTTGGGTACACGGATTCCTCCTCTAGGTCCTTTGCCATTTCATATCAATTTTAAAATAGTTTTGTATATACCTGCTGGGATCTGACAGAGTTCATGTTAAACCTCCATATTAACTTGGGAAGATTGAAATATTTACTATGTGGTAGGTTTTCTAGTGCATGAACATACTATGTCTCTTAATTTATTGAAAACTGATTTTTCCCCCCGTCATCATTGTGTAGTTTTCAGCATACAAGTCCTGTTGTATTTATTTCTAAGTACTTAATTTTCCTGAGCAATTATCAATGTTATTATATTTTTAATTTTGGCATTCATATGTTTATTTTTACTACACAGAAATACAGATGATTTGTATAGGTTTATCTTGTGTCCTGTGAGCTTTGCCAAATCGCACATTAATTCTGGTGTGTGTGTGTGTGTGTGTGTGTGTTCATTCCTTGGGATTTTCTATGTAGAAAATTATATCATCTGAAAATGGGGATAGTTTTATTTCTTCCTTCAATTCTCTATGCACTTTTTTTTTATTTTCTTGCCTTATTTCACTGGATAGAACTTCCATCGCTGTTGAATAAGAATGTGAAACATATCTTACCTGGTTCTGATCTGAAGGGGAAAACTTTCTGTCATCTGCATTGTTAACTATAATTTTTTAAATTTGTTTTTTGTAAATGCTCTCTGTCAAGATAAGGAAGTTTCTTTCTATTATTTTTCTGAGACTTTTAATTCATGAATGGGTGTTAAATGCCTTTTCTGCATCAGTTGATATAATCATGTGGCTTTTCTTTAGCCTGAGCACCTGGTGGATTACACTGATATATTTTTGAATATTGAACTAAGTTTGCCTCTTTGGGATAAACCTCAGTTAGCCTTAGTGTGTAATTCTTTAGATATATTGCTCAATTCTATTTGCTAATATTTTTAAAAGAATTTTTATGTCTATGGTCATGAAGAATCTTGATCTATAGTTTTCTATTTTGTTCTTTTCTTGTTTGTACTTTGTCTCATTCTGGTATCAGATTAATGCTACCTTCATAAAATGTATTGTAGTTTCCCTCTTCCTCTGGTTTCAGTAAGCTATTCTATAGAATTATTGTTAAGTCTCTAACTTTTTGTTAGAATTACCTAATGCAACCATCTGTGCTGAAGATTTTATTTTGGGAAATATTTTAATTATGGATTCAACTTCTTTAGTACTTAAGTGACTATTCACGCTGTCTCTTTCTGACTGGGTAATTTGTGGGAGATCGTGTTTCTTTTTAAAGATTTATTTATTGTTTTTGACACAGAGAGAGAGAGATACAGAGACAGAGACAGAGAGAAGGGGGAGGGCCCAGAACAGCCTCCATAGTTGCACGTCATTGGTTTTTCCACATAGTTTTATTCCACAGGTGGGCATGGGGCTGCACAGGGCAGGAACTGGGTCAGGGTCTCACCCCGGTGAGAACTGAACTGGGGGCACTCCCCAGTTCAGCATATGGGTCCACATGGGTCAGGGCCGGGATTCGATCCTTGGACCCCAGGGCTGCAAAGTGAGCGCTTAACCCACTGAGCCATCCCGGCTTCCCCGAGATTTCTTTTCTGATTCATGTGGCATTTGGAAGTGTCCTTTTAGTTTACAACTGTTTGGGGAATTTCCTGCTATTGCTTTCCAGTTGTATTTCAGTTTGGATGGTGAATGCACTCTGTATGATTTCAGTTCTCCTAATTCTGTTGAGTTTTTTTCATGGCTCAGGATGTGGGCTATTTTGGTTTGTGTTCTGTGGACACTTGAAAACAATACGCGTTCTTCTGCTGTTGGGCCGGGGTGTTCTACAAGGTCAATTAGAGACTCTTGGTTCATGGGGTTGTGGAGTTCTATATCTTTGTGATGTTTTTTATCTACTTATTGTATCGGTTGTTGAGAGGGGTTGTGTAGTTTCCAACTACATTTGGATTGGTCTGTTTCTCCTTTCATTCTGAACAGTTTTCGCCTCACATACTTTGTAGCTCTGTCTGGTGCATTCACGTTCAGGATGATGTTTTCTTGGTGGAGTGGTCCGTTCACTACGTAATAATCCTGTCTGTACATGGTAAGGTTTTTCTCTGAAGTCTAATTCCCTTGACATTAATAAAGTCATTTCTAATTTCTTTTGATTCGTGTTTGTATGATATGTGCTTTTTCATTATTTTACTTTCAGTATGTCTTCATCAAGCTTGTCCAACCTGTGGCCCGTGGACCACATGTGTCCCAGGAAAGCTTTGAATGAAGCCCAACACAAATTTGTAAACTTTCTTAAAGCGTTATGAGATTCTTTTTGTCTTTTAAAAAATTTTTTTTATAGCTCATCAGCTATCATTAACGGTAGTGCATCTTATGTGTGGCCCAAGACAATTCTTTTCTTCAGCGTGGCCCAGGGAAGCCAACCGATTGGACACCCCTGGCCTATATCATTACATCAGGAGTGAGTTTCTTATATAGAGCGTTTAGCTGAGTCATGGTTTTAATCCATCCTGCTTGTCTTGGGCTCTTAGTTCATACATTTAGACCTTTTATATTTAATGTGATTATTTATATGGTAGGGTTAAAGTTTACAGTTTATTGTTTGGTTTTTTTTGCCCTGTTTTGTTCTTCATTTCTTTTTTCTTTTTCCTACCCTCCTGTTGATTACCTGATCTATTTTTAGATTTAGTATGTTGATATGTAGATAGTGTTTTGAATGTACTTTCTTTGCATACCTTTTTGCTGGTTGCTCTAGGTATTACACATACAGTACCACACACATACAGACACATGTACACTTAAATTGTAGTCTACCGGTGTCATTTTAACAGGTTACGGAGACATCATAAACCTCCCTTTATGTCTCTTAACCTTATACCATTTATAATATAACCTTAAGTATTTTGTCCACATGCATTTAGAGTCACATAAGACAGAGTAATAAGTTTTATTTCAATTGTGAGACACAGTTTAAAAGAGTCAAGGGGAGACAAAAACATCTCTTTTATTTACCTATATTTTAGGTGACTGTTTCATTCTTCTTCATGTTTTAAGATTCTTTTTTAATGTCTTCCATTTAGAGAACTTCCATTAGCCATTATTTTAAAGTAGCTGAGCTGGCAGCAAATTCTTTTAATTTTCTTTCATCTGAAAATATTTTGATTTCCCCTAATTTCTGAGGGACATTTTCATTAAAGATTCTACGTTGACAGTTGTTTTCTCTCAGCATTTGAAACATGTTGTGCTGCTTTCTCGGGCCTCTAGGGTTTCTGATGAGAAATCCACTTTCATTTAAATTATTTTTCCATTAATGGTAAGGTGCCTTTTTTTTCTCTGGCTCTTTTCAAAAATTTTTTTTTTTTTCCCCCTTCTCCTAATGTTGGTAGTTTGATTATGATATGTTGTCTCAGTCAGCTCAGACCAGGTGGCTTAAACAACAGAAGTTCATTTTTTTTCACAGGTATGAAAGCTGGAAGTCTGAGATTAGAGTGTAGTTGGGTTCTGGTGAGAGCCCTCTTCCTGGCTCGCAGATATTTGCCTTCTTACTAGGTCCTCATATGAAGACACTGGGCTCTCTCTTCCCCTTCTTATAAAACCACTAATCCAACTGGATTAGAACCCTACCCATAAGACCTCATTTAACTTTAATTACCCCCCAAAAGCCCTGTTTTCAAAAATAGTCATGTTGGGGGTTAGGAATGTTGGGGGACCAATTTAGTGTGTCACATATGTCATGGTGTGACTTAATCTGACTGTGGGTCACTTATCTTCTTGAATCGGTAGGTTGATACCTGTTACTGAATTTGGCCCGTTGTAAGTAATTACTTGTTGGAGTATTTTTTAGTCATGCCTCCCTTTACCTTTCCTTCTGGGACTTCAGTGACATAAATGTGACACCCTTTGTTATAATCCACAGGTCTCTATGGCTCTGTTCATTTTTAAAATATATCCTTTTCCTCTATTGTTCAGATTATTTTCTATTGCTCTGTCTTCTGGTTCACTGAGTTTTGCATCTGTATCTTCTCTTCCGCTGTTGGGCTCTTACACTGAGCTTTTCATTTGCTTGTTTTGGTTCTCAGTTCTGAAACATCCACTTTGTGTTATTGATACTCTATTTGATGATACTTTTAACAGTTTTCTGAGCCTGTTTTGTGTTTTTTTCCCCATGTGTTTCAAGTGAGTTTGTAATTGCTCATTGAAGCATTTTTGTGATGGCCGTTTTAAAATCTGTCAGATAATTCTGACATCTATGTCATCTCACAGTTTGGCATCTATCGTCGTCTCTTTTCATTCAGTTTGTGATCATCTTGGTTCCTGCCATGACTTGTGATCTTCAGTTGACAGCTGAACCTTTTGGTTAGTATGTTGTGAGACTCTGGATCTTATTTAAACTCTCTGGTTTTCCTGGCGTTGTCGGACACTAGTCTGTCCTGGAAAGATGGGGGAAGCCATCCTCTTACTGCCTCCTCCAGGTGCCAGTCTAGGCTTCCTGCTCACCGTTGGTGGCTGGGGCTGAGGCTTCCGACTCCTGGGCAGAGTTTGGGGCCTGGTCTCCCCAGGCTTCCGCGGATGCCCCCTCCCCGCCTGGGAGCGGTGGGGATGCCTGGTCACTGCTCCCATGTGGCCTCCACTGACGCTGCGATGGAGGAGCCAAAGGCTTCCTCTGACCCCATCCAGAGGGGCTGGAGAGCGGTGACTTGTTACAGCCGAACTGGGGTAACGAAGAGGCTCTCCGCTTGGTCTCGACACCACGCCCATGGATCGCTTGGTCCTTGCCTGGCAGACATGGAAGTGCTGGCTCCCACTTGGCCTTCTCTGACACCACACGGCGAGATGCCTCGTGGCAGCCTGGCCAGGGTGAACTTCAGGGCTCCCTCCTGGTCTTTGCTGGTCTGGGGGGGCCACACCTTTTCTCTGCAGTGTTCGGCTGGGGGACAGCAATTATTATATAAATGTCTAATCTCTGTGTGGTACACCTGAAACGAATACCATGTGGTATGTCAACTGTACTTTAAAATATAAATTTAAAATGTTTTCTGCGTTCCTAGACCTTTCCTGATTTTCTTCGTCTTTTTTCTAGAGAGAGCAGGATTGTAGTGGGGCATTGTGTTCATTTGCGCCCTTTGGAGTTTCTACATCCAGTTTCTCCAGCAGCTAGTCTGAGATTGATGAGGAAAAAACAAAACAAAACACAACACAACCCCAGGGAACTCACTGATAAGTCATTTTATAGCTCCCCAGGCCTCTCGTCAGTCAACCTTCTCCCCATTTTTTCAATCTTTTAGGTTTGTGTTATATATAATGTGTAGGGTTTTTCGTTGTACTTAATAGAAGGAATAAGAATAAATATGCCTACCCCATCCTCCCTGAAGCAGAAGTTTGTGTATTTATTTCAGTAACGTCCAGGTAACTGATAAATTTATAAATGAAGGGTCATTTCATGGTCAACTCGACTTTGGGGACGGAGAGTTGCGGGTCCCAGGAAGCTGTGCAAGGTGCTGAACTCTCAAAGTTCTCTGGTTCGGTGGATGAGAATCTTCCACCTCGTTGTGCTGCTTCTAATGCCCGTTTCTTCTGTGTTCACATGTTCTGGAACCAGCCCCCAGCTGGTCTGCCCTGCCCTAGCCCACTCCACGTTTAACTTCTGCCTGTGAACAAGCCTGTTCATCTCTGGGTTTTAATGACTGGCTGCACATTGGCTATTTTTGACAATACTTTGTATTTGCCATCACTCTAACCTTCCCCTAGTTTGGTTGGATCCGTGCAAAGTCCACAGCGCTGTCGTGGGCTTCAGTTTCTTGTGTCACTGTTGTCTGTAGCCCTCGAGTGGCCCTGTTTATGGAACAAGTTCTCTGGAAAAATACAGAACAGAAATGAAGCCCTTCCCTCCGATGCTAATAGTTCAGAGGGAAGCTGGAATTAATTTTAATGAGGGGAAATTTGCTGAGACCTCTCATCTCTACTGCATTCACTGTTACTTACTTTTAAGGTATAAGGAACAGAAAATAAAACAAATTATTGGCGACTTAGAGTTCTGTTCTTTTCCCTTTTGCCTCAATTTTGGGTATTTGTAGAGAAATAACTGCAAAACATTTTACTTTATTCTACTGGGAATATTGAAAGGGAATGATGCAGCCATGGCAGAAAAAGATATTTTTCTCCTTGAAGAGAAATTTCTCTCAGAATTAAAAAAAATATATAGCAGTCTCTTATTATGAGTTGACCTTGGAGCCAAGAAGTAGTAGTTACTCCCTCCCTCCGTTCCATTCCTAATACAGTAGGTAAAAAGCAGGAAGATTAGTCTGAAAACTTTAGTGACCTCTAAAGAAAGTTTGAGCTCACTTCCTTTATCTGATGGCATTTTCACTGGTTGTATTTTTAGGACTTAACATCCCTCCCCTCTTCTGCAGTAGCAACAGTTTTCCCTTCTTAAGAGCTTTACGGGAATCTTTTATAGAGATTTTGCCTAGCTGGCAGTCTATTAACCCTAAAGTACTTAGTTTGTTTCATGGGATTATAGACAATGAAAAAGGCGCTACCAAAGTACATGGATTTAAGAATCCTCAAAGGGCTTGGATTCCAGTGAACTGGTGAAAAGTTGAAGGATCTTCATGTACTCACTCCCTGGATTGTGCCTGATACCTTGCAGACCTGACTTAATTAAATCTCGTGATACCCTAAGTTATGGATTTAATATGCAAATGTTGGTCTCTGTCTTCAAATTAGATATATTCTCTCTACTGTATTTAAGAAAGTCATTGGGTGACTGCTAAGCTGGGCACATATGTTGGGATGTTCACTGATTATGAGTGATCAGTTATGATTCATCCTCCGTTTTTTGCTATGAAAGGCAGGCATTCTACCCCTTTGCTTGTGCAAATTGCCAGTGTCTGGCATGGGCCACTCTCTAACTTGGATGAAGCTAACTGGCCCCCAGGAGGATTAAATCTATAACACTTAATTCTGATCTGATGCAGCTGAACAAATCGGCAGAGTCCAAAAGACAATAAGTGACAGGAATCCATTCATTAGCCTATAAGTAACTAGTTTTGGTAATTTTTTATACTTGACTAGATCAAACTAGTAAGTTACAGAGTGTGGTTTTGATTGATCCCAGTTTACTAGATTCCAAGGCCATAGAAATTTAAAGATTTATTTTTATTGTTTTTGACAGAGAGAGAGAGAGAGAGAGAGAGAGAGAGAGAGAGAGAGAGAGATACAGAGACAGAGAGAAGGGGGAGGGCCCCGAACAGTCTCCATAGTTGCACATCATTGATTTTTCCACATAGTTTCATTCCACAGGTGGGTGCAGGGCTGCACAGGGCAGGAACTGGGCCGGGGTCTCACCCCGGTGAGAACTGAACTGGGGGCACACCCAGTTCAGCATATGGGTCCACACGGGCCGGGGCCGGGATTCGATCCTCGGTCCCCGGGGCTGCAAAGTGAATGCTTAACCCACTGAGCCCTCCCGGTTTCCCCTAAAGCCATAGAACTTTGAAGAGTGAGGTATTGTGCTCTTTAAAATGGCATTGTAGGCTCACTGCCTGCAGGGATGATGGACGGCTGATGGACTGTTCTGAATTATGGGGCTTGTTTTACACTGTAGACTGTGTGCCCTGTGCCTCTGCCTTGCTTAGGGTCTACGCTCATTCTTCTGAATATTGATAAGATGAGGGAAATGCCACTTTCTACCTGTCCTGAGGAAACTAAGTATTAATAATCTAACATTTATGAGGAAAAGGTCTACGAGCATTGTTATCATTTGATAACAAGTCAGAATTAGTGAGATGTTAGAATAAGCAATTGGTTAGAATTTTAAAAGATCACATTCAAGAACATTCAGTAATGAACATTGTGGTTTATGAAGTGGATTCATCAGTGTTTTTATTGACTATATGATTATTCTGAGGAAATTTATATTCACATGAATTATAAGCAAGGCGTCACTGCCCAAGGGGTTAAAGGCAGTCTGTTGTTTTGAGAAACTCGGTCATTGTCTCTGAGATCCTGACACATGAGCTATTCCTTAGCAAACCCTGAGAGCAGGTGAATTGCACATAAATGGTCATGAACTTCAAATATGAAAGACATAAATTATTTAGGATTTACTCTGAGCCCCTGTTGAGTGTGGTAGAGCAGAGCAGTTAATGTAATGTGTTCCAAAGTTAAATGGGTCTGGGTTAAAATCCCCAAATCCCCCTTAATCGTGTGACCATGGGCAGGTGACTTAGCGGGTCCAATACCAGAGAGCCACATTTCTAAAATGAAAACACCCGTCACACAGATCTCAGCATTATTGTCACACCGAATGAGATAATACACAAAAAAACGCTATGAGCGTTTTTGTACTTGCAACGTAATAAAGGCTAGCTGCTTCTATCACTAACAGTGTTAATAAGAAATAATAAAAATGATACTCTTGTCTCGTGAGAAGTTGGGGCAATAGCTGAACCTGCACTTGCTAGCATCACAGGATGACAAATTCACCTACATACACCTTCTGCCCCCTCATTTCTGCTGCTTGTCTGAAGTGGGAGCAAAGGAATGAGAGATTCAATACGAAATATCCTTGGGTGGTTCGGCTAATTGGGTCCGGGATTTAGGACCTAGATCCTAAACGACCTCTGCTGTGGGTTTGAAGCCAGGGCGTTTCAAGACCCTGGCAGGTACAGTATTCCAGAGAATGCCACGTGTTTGCTGATGCCCTAAAACTGCAGCCAATGGGGAGTAAGGGCCCCGGGGAACGGCTTGAGCGGGGCCTGTATGGTGCCTTTGGCCCTGACTTCTTTGCTGCTCTTTGCGGGAGCAGCTCAGCTCCTCGATATCCTCTCTAGTTGTGCGTTCTGATCAGAGTCGTTCTCGGAAGGTTTGGCTAATTGGGGCGTAGAACCCCCTGGGGGCCCCCAGGGCAGCGCTGACATGTGGGGAATCTCGGTCCATGTGACTTCCTGAGCCGGTGATTCACACCCAGCAAGCAGGGAGGTTCGGCAGGATGCCGCCTGCAGCTTCACAGATGTCCCTGGGAGGGCTGAGCGTCTGAGCGGCCCCTTTCCCGGCCCCTGCTCCCCGCGTTCGCACAGAGCACCCCGCCCCAGGCCCCAGCTGCCAGGCTGCACTGAGACGGGAAGGTGAGGCGGTGGCCACCTCAGCGCCGCAGGGCGGTGTTGGGGAAGCAGCTCCCTGCACAGCGTGGCAGGTGCTGGTGCAACCGTCAGGCACTCCAGGGGTGACACAGGACAGCAGGGCTCAGGGACTGTGGTGGCCTCGCCCTTCTCTGTTTCTGCTCCCTGAGGCTGTGCTCACCCAGAGACACGCACCCTGCACGCCCGCATCTGCAGCGGAAGTCACGGGAGCTGGGCAGGTGAGTCTTCGAGGTCACCTTTAGAAATAAGAAAAGATGTGCGGAGGGTGGTGGTGGGTGGGCTGTCCCTGTGCTCTCGGGTGGGCTTGGTGCAAACGTGGCCTCTGAACGCTGAGATGGAGCCGAGGTTGGAAGCCATCAGATGTCCCCCCAGGCCCTGGGGTGAGCTGGGGTCAGAACAAAAGGAAGGGAAGGGGGGATACAGGCATTTTTCTCCCTCATCCATCTTCCTGTTTCTCTTGGAAATCTTGCCTGTGGGCAGGTCCTGCCTCCAGAGCAGGTGTTGGGCGTGAGTGAGGGCTGTGGTCGCCCCTGGTTGCTGTCTGCTTTTCTCTCTCGCCGTCACCACTGCATGGAGCAGGCAGGGCCAGGGCTGCACGTCGTCGATCCAGGCTGCGGACGTCAGTAAGCAGCCAGACAGGGAGCGAAATGAGAGGAGGCAGCTATAGATTTCTCGCGTTATTTCTTGTGAGTTTTTCAGAACTCATGTGATTCAGGCTTGTCAGATGCTATTTTGAGCTGGGCTGAGACAAACATGTTCCCCGATGTGCCACATGTTCTCTGCCGCCTCCCGGTTTCCAGAGGCACCTGGGCTGGCTGCTTTGGGGGCGAGGGGTCCGCGGGAGGGACGGGAAGTTACAGCGGAAAGGAGGTGTTCTGCTGCTCTGGAATCTGGTGGAAATGTGTAACGTCACCCGGGAGGTGGTGAGGAGGGAGGCGGCGATTGGCTCAGTCCGCTCCGTGCACGGATCAGAGAGGGACATGCAAGGGGTGCGCGCTGATTGAACAGCGTTAGCACCTCGATGTGGGGTCGTGGGCAGAGCGCAGCTGGGTTCTGAGTCATCCCAGACGGAGTAATAAGAGAGGCTGATGCCGAGTGGTGGGCAAGGTACGAAGACAGGAGTTTTGTTGAATAGAATAATGTTCTCAAGTGGAATCATTAGACAGGGACACACCAATAGAGCCTGTCTTCTGTCTGTGAATAGCTCCCTACTTATCTGTCATCTCTGTCAGTCATTGGTCTATCATCTGCACTATCTATCTATCATCTATCTATTTATCTATCATCTATTATCTATCTATCTATCATTTATTTATGTATCATCTATCTATCATCTATTATCTATCATCTATCTGTCATCTATTATCTATCATCTATTATCTATTATCTATCTATCTATCATTTATTTATGTATCATCTATCATCTATTATCTATCTATCATCTATCTGTCATCTATTATCTATCATCTATTATCTATCTATCTATTATTTATTTATCTATCATCTATCTGTCATCTATTATCTATCATCTTATCTGTCATCTATCATCTATGTATCATCTATGTATCATCTGTTATCTATCATCTATCATCTACTATCTATCTATCTATCTTTCCATCTATCATCTATCTATCATCTACTATCTATCTATCCATCTATCATCTGTCATCTATTATCTATCTATCATCTACTATCTATCTATCATCTGTCTTCTATCGGCCGGCCCACCTAGCCATCTCTCTCTCCCCTCCCCCTTCCTCTCTCTGTCCCGCTCCTCCCCCGCTCTCCCCCTGTCCCTGTCTCATTTATTAACCACCTGATTCCAGAAGAATGTCAGGGAAAGAATAATGGGAGCCATCAAGAACACAGGCAAGAATGTGACTGAAATAATGGAATGCAGAATCTAAGCTGCATAGGTTAGGAAGACAAGCTAGAAAAAGGCCAAAGGAACAGGGGGAGGGGGTTGAAGTTCTCAGTGAAATGGAGGAACAAATTTGGTGGGAATGATAGGACAAGCGGTTGTAGTCATAGAGGGTTTAAAATTAAGATTTGTGGGGAGGAGATCCAAGACGGCGGCATGAGAGGAGCATGCCGATAACTACCTGGGAAGGGCCTTGTGAACAGAGGGGAATCCACGGGGAAAACCCTGAGAAGAAACCTCAACTAAGAGAACCACACAACACAGAACAACACACAAAGGTTAGAGAAAAAAGGGGAGAGTGGGCGAGGAAAAGGGAAGCAGTGGTTCGGGGACAGAGACTCGGAGCGCAGCCCGGGGCTGGCAAAAACAAAGGGGGGTGGGGGCACTACGGTCACAGTGGAGCTGGATCGAGGGCAGGCTGGAAGCCGAGACCTAGGGAGCGTGGAAGCCCCACAGACTGTGGACAATTTAACATCCGAACTCAAGGGACAGCATGCGGTGCCCTAATCAGATCACAGAGCCTAAAGGGGAACAGGGACTGTGGGGCAGGGCGGCGGCACTTCCCGGAGGGCGGGGTGAGAGCAGGGCACCAGCCCACAACAGCTCAGCACCCCTGATTTACGGAGGAGACTGACTGTGAGGGAGCGCCTTCTGAGGACAGGGCTCTTGGAGTGAGGGCTGGGGCCTGAGTGGGCACAGCTGCATTGGACGTGCTTGGAGTGAATCCGGCGGTCTCAGCAGAGCCGGGAGCGTAGAGCGGCTGCCGCCCGAGCTATGGCCTGAGCGCGCAGGGCTTTCGGCGCCCCGCCCACCGGGCCTCCGCGGTGCTGCTGCCAGCGTGCAACTGGGCTTTTGGCGCCCCGCCCACCGGGCCACAGCGACACCGCTGCCTGCTTGCCAGCGCACAATTGGGCTTTTGGTGCCCCGCTCACCAGGCCGCTACAGCGGTTCTGCCTGCGCGGAAGTGCGCGGCTGGGCTCTCGGCGCCCCGCCCACTGGGCCGCTGCGCATCACTGTGTGCGTGCACCGGGCTTTTGGTGCCCCGCCCACCGGGCCGCCCCGCAGCGCCGCTGCCTGCTTGCCGGTGCACTACAGGGCTTTTGGCACCCTGCTCGCCAGGCCGCCGCAGCACCGCTGCCTGTGAGCAGGACCGGCTTTTGGCGCCCTGACCACCGGGCCGTGGCAGCGCTGCTGCCTGCTCGCGAGCGCGCAGCTGGGCTTTTGGCGTCCCGCCCACCGGGCCTCTGGGGCATGGCAGACCGCGCGCGCAACTGGGCTGCCTTCTGGGTCTCCACGGTGTCATTGCCTATGCGGGGGACAGGGAGGCCGACCAGGGCCTCTGCCAAGCCCCAGCCCATCCAAGTGCTGCCCTGCGGGCGTGGCTTACAGATACGATTGAAGGAGGGGCAGCCAGGAGGAGGAAAGACCAGAGCTCCTGCGCCCCGCCCCCACTGAACCACCAGCCCCCCTGCTGAAAGAGGAATCTGCTATTGTGTCTCAGGCCCGCCCTAGC
>PVKE010000857.1:0-39993 GCA_004027555.1 Craseonycteris thonglongyai
GGTAATTCCATTCGTAATTTTTTGAGGAATCTCCATACAGCCTTCCATAGTGGCTGTACCAGTTTACATTCCCACCAGCAGTGTATGAGGGTTCCTTTTTGTCCACAGCCTCTCCAGCACTTGTTATCCCTTGTCTTGTTGATTATAGCCATTCTAACAGGTGTAAGATGGTATCTCATTGTGGTTTTTATTTGCATATGGCCAACAGATATATGAAAAAATGCTCCACATCACGAGCCCCCATCTTTGAGACTTCTGTTGGCTCAGACTTTTCCCTGTTCTGGCCCAACCTCCTATAACCCCATGTAGTAAGTGGCATTGGATTTTCAGGGGCCTGATTATTTTTCCTTCTTTGCTGTGGCTTGGGCTTCCCTGCTAAACCTTAGAGAGCGTCTCGAATCCTCAGACGGGGGCCTGCTAATTAGCTGTCTTGCATTCTAGTGCTCACTCCTGCGACCTTGCAAAATGACTGTGGACAGGAGTGGGGGCTGGGGCCCAAGGGAGACGTGACTGGCGGGTTCATAGATGTGCCTGCTCGCTCATGGGTGGGGAGACTGCAGTGCCCCACCTGTGAGTAAATATGACTTTGGTGGACACTGTTTCATGTGTCCTTGAAACATTCTTGTAAAGTGCCTGGAACAAGATTATTATAATTATATGCTGTCGGCTGATTGGGTCCAAGGATGTGTGAGACAAACACACAGGCCTGAAATACCATGCAGGTCAGGTAGTCTGCCGAGGGGCTGGCTCTGGCCTCTCTCAGACTATGAGGTGAGGCTGACACCAGGAGAGTGGGCACAGAGTGACCCCCTAGAGGTGGAGGGGACTGCAAACACACTTGGGGACCTGCCGTGTCAGACGGGAATAGTGCTGAGTACCTCGAGATAGGCCTCCCACCAGGTCATGTTCAGTCTGGTGGGGAGACAGCCATGTCTAAATGCTGTGATAGGCATCTCCTGGTCCTGACCTTCAGGCAGGTCCACGAAGGTGTCAGCTATCCTAGGACCTTGTTTCTCTCTTTATTTTGCAAATCTCCCAGAGAAAGGGATTTCCTAACTCTCCATACATCCTCCTGGGCACTTTGCTAAGAGTCCTCCAAGGGCCCTGGAGGACAGGTATGTTTGGAGGACAGTGCCCATCCATTCACCTTTTCCATTCAGCAGTCAAGGGCTGGGGGAAGGCTTTGGTGCATGCGGACCCTGTGAGCAGGTGCTGGGAGGTACAGAGACACAGAGCCTGGCTGGGACGATGTGACAGAGGTGGCCAGCCTCTTGCACAGTGTCAGGTACTTGGCCCGGGGAGGAAGGTTAGTGACCAGAGAGTTCTAGGAAGGAGCCATCTCCAGCTGGCCAGAAGACAGCTGAGGGACACAAGAAGAAGAGGGAGAGGCCTGCCCCACAGCCACCATGGGGCCAGCCGATAGAGCCCGGGATAGACGGTGCAAGTGTGTCCTCGACTCAAGTGCCTCTGTGGGCTGGATAAGAGCTTTTGAAAGAAGATTCACTTCATGTTAAGTGCCTGACTTCTTCCTTTGAAAGAAAAATGCTGCTGGAATCAGCTGGTATGTCAGTAGAGCAGAAATACTTTCTGCCTATAACATATATTCACATAACCCTGCATATAACAAGGTGAGCATTCTAGAGGCCACATGTGGACCTGGTCCACAGAAAGAACACAGGCTTTGAAGGTAGAAGATCCGGACTCACCCAGGAGCCATAGTGTGGCCTCGCGCAGACTCAGTTCTTTCAGCTGGAGGGGATGCCATCTCCTTCAGAGGTGGGGTGGGAGCTTGAGTACACAGAGTAGGTGGTCCTGAGGGTCTGGCCCCCTAGCTGTGGCGTCACCCCCCTCTGACACCTAATGTCAGTTGACCAAGTACCACTTGGCAAAAGATTTAAAGGAAAAACGCATAATTCAGTAGATGCAGGCCATTGCATCCACTCAGCTTATTGAGAGAGCCCCGTATGCGGTCTGGGGGCAGCACCAAGGGGCTGCTGTGGCCTTTTCCCCCTCCATTCCTCTCATAGTGTGTCCTCCTGGGCTGAGTGGAAGTCTTACCTCTTAAAGATACCGTACCCATTTTTATGCATTGTAGCCTCAAAGGGAAACCAGCTCCTTCACCCAGTATGAGGTTCCATCGGCCAAAGGTACCTGGGGCCGCACGCTGTGCCGGAGCCTCGCTCCTCCCCCCGTGGGGTGGCATGGGGCCCTCTTGCAATGTGTCTGCACTGCTTGGCATGGTGGTTTAGGGGGCCCTGGAAGCTAGGAGCTGGAGGAAAAGAGAAATTCCTTGATTTTTTTCATAGAACCACTCCCTCCCCAAAAAAACATTTGTAGAGGGACGACTTAAAACCACTTTGTTCTCATTTTTAGTGATTGCAAGGCCTTAAGAGCGGAAGTAAAAACCACAGACTTTCTTATTTTAGTAGGAAACCGAGGAGGAAGATGGAAGCTCTGGAAACTACTAATGCTTTGGCATACCCTGGCTCTGTGTGCAGATGGCCAAGCACTTTGCAGACCAGAGGGAAGGGCACTGGAGAAATGGGCTTGGCCCTGGTGGGGTGGGGTGTCCCTTTGATGCTGGCACTGCTGTGGTGGGAGGGGCCCCCAGGGCAGGTGAGAGCCAGCCCCCTCCATGAGCTTCAGAGCACAAGGAAGAGCTATGCCATGTGTCAGGGGCACTTCGGGTGACAGCAGCTGTGAGGACTACAGGACCTTTTGGCTCCCAACCCATAGTGACCACTGCTGTCTGCTGACCCACAGCCATACCTGACCCCCCCTCCCCCCCCCCGCTCCCCATTTCTTAGGGGCTAGGACCAATAGCTAGACCTGTAGCAAACTTGGTGCGGGGGAAGGTGGCTTTGTCCCTTTTTCTCCTCCTCTTTCTGAGAGCTCCAGAAAGCCTTTCGCTTGGAGACCTAGAGGTGAATGCAGATCCCATCCTGTCTGGTGCCTGGGGTGATGACGGGCAGGTGATGATGCTCTGGCGCCCCTGACTTATAGCTGTGTTCCTGAGTTGTGGTGGTGATGTTTAAACAGCTTTACTGAGATAGAATTCACGCCATAGAAGACACTCTTTTAAAGTGTGCAATTCAGTGTTTTTTTAGTTTTTTTAGTATGTTAGAGTTACGCAACCATCATTGCTAATTTTAGAACATTTTCATTATCTCAAAAAAAAAAACTCCACTCCCTTGAGCCATAACGCCCATCCCTTCCCCAGCCCCTGGCACCCACTGCTCTAATTTCTGGGCCTGTGTGGATTTGCCTTTTCTGGACATTTCACGTGAATGAAATCATACGTGGAGCCTTCCGTGTCTGGCTTCTTTCAGTTAGAGTAAGGTTTTCAGAGTTCACCCATGTTGTAACGCGTGTCAGGACTTCATTCCTTTTTGTGGCCGAGTATTATTCCAGAGGGGTTTTTGTACATGGTGGTTGAGCCTGATCCCTGCCTGGACGCTCTCTGCTGGCTCACACGGGTCCGGTCAGACCTGTTTTTGGGCCTTGAGGCCTGAGAGGGCTATGCATGGAGGGACTGGTGGAGCTTCTTCTTCATCAGAGAGGGACTCTGGGGTAATGGGATGCAGGAAGGCAAATGGGCTGAGAGAGTTTGAGGGGCTCACCAGCGAAGGGCAGGCCAGGGTAACTGGCTCATTTCAGCCTTCAGCCTGGTGGTTCGACCTCGCGGGCCTGTCCATTAGGAACCTGCTTGTTTAGAGACAGACCGTTCCATCCGGGGACCTATGGTCTTCCTCTAGCTGCCCCCCCATTTTTTTTTTTTTTGTGGTGCAATACACATAACAAAATGCACCATTTTAACCATTTTTACATGCTATTATTTGCTATTACACATAAACCACATTAAAATGCCTTTTCATTGAGTAAAGGGCATCAGTTTAGATACAGGGAATTTTAATTAAATTGGCATAGTGAGGATCAGAAACATAAAGTAAAAACACGGCTACCTTATCTTGAGCACTTGCCGTTTTAACAGGTTTTAACCCCAGTGAATCTTGCTGTTCTGTGAGACAGTGAAGGATTTTCTCAGTACTTAAACATATTAGGATAACCAGTTACATAAATCTAAATATAAAACCAATTTCCTACAGGTTTTGAGCTGACATTTCCCATCTCTGGAAAGTTGAACATGACTAATCATGTCCAATCATCTCTTTAGAAGGGGAAAGAGTGATAGCACTTGCTGAACTGAAATTAGCATCCAAGCTCAAAAAGCTGATCATACTAATTTAACCGTAAGCCAACCTTATTGAAATCAGGCTGCCCGAAAGAAGTGTTCCATCAGCCATTCCTGATTTGAATTCTGGTGTATGAGATCAGTTTAAATATAGTACACATAAAAAGTAAGTCAGGAGACATTTCTGTTTCATAATAAGGCAGTGGTCAACTATTTAGTAGCTTTTTTGACATACACTATCAAGTCTGCCCTTCCTGCAGTCTTCTTAATGCCAGTGAAGATCCTTTTTGTCCCAGGGATGTACTTGTTGGGATTATCCAAGTAGTCCATCAGCATGGAAGAAAATCACGGGACCTGGCCTGTCCTTTGCTCAAGCAGATCATGGAGATGTGGCTCCGTCCTGTGTTTGTCCCCCTTTTCCACAGTATGGCCCTGGGCACACTTCTGAATGAAAATCTTCTTGCCTTTCTCAACATCACCCATTTTTCAATCGCTCTTTTGTCATGTGCATAGAGACTCAAGCTTGCAAGCCAGACATCCCACTCTCTCCATTTTCATCAGAGTCAGTTCCGTGGCATGAACACATTCACACTGTTGTACAACCATTACAATTACCACCATGCCTCTCCAGAACTTCTTCATCTCCCCTTCATCACTGAAACTGTCCCCACTAAACACTAACTCCCCACTCGCCCGGCCCCTGGCACCACCACCATTCTCTCTGTCTGCATGAATTTGACTGCTCTAGGTGCTGCAGAGATGTGGACTTTACAGTGCTTGCCCTTTTCCCTCGGGCTTGTTTCACTTAGCAGGGTGTCTTCCAGGTTTCTTCCTCATGCCTTTGGTGTCCAGAAGGTCCGTTGACCAGATAGGGTGATCCTGTCCTGTCGCCCTCCCTGATGTCATGGAACAGCTGGGATGTGAGCTGGGGGGTGAGCAGGCTGGGCCAGCAATGCCCATGTCCACCTCTCCTGTCTTCTCAGAGGCGCGGGCGTGACTGTGCTGGGCTGGGAGCTGTCATCCTATTGCCCGGAAGTCCTGGTGACCTGACTTGTGAGTGATCATTGGCAGATGCTCAGTGTGGCGTGTCCACTCTCTGGTATGTGTGTGAGCTGGCATGTGCAAAAGCAACATTTGTTTTAGCCCAAATCTTAAACCTTAGACCAGAAAATGTAGCTCATTTAGGATTGTGCAAGGAACCTGCAGGCCAGGGTGGGATCAGGGACGAGCAGGCGCCTAAAATACCGTAACACGGGGCAGAGCCATGGAGTGACAGGAAGGGAGGCCACACTTCTGTCCGTTGTATTTGGGGAAGATGGCTGGGGGAGGGGATGTTCCAGGCAGAGTGTAGAGTGGGCAAGAACTCAGCATCTGGAAAGTGTTCAGCCTGCTCAAGAAATGGCAGAATCTATTGGGTTGGAGAATTGGTATAAAATGTGGGCAGCGGGGGGAGGTGATGATGGATAGAAGGGTGGAGGTCGTACTGTGCAGGACCCAGATCCAAGCTGAGGATAATGAGGAGCCACTGAAGGTTGTTGAGCAGGGGAGAGGATGCCTTTGGAGCTTTGCCTCAGGAAGAAGGTGCCTTTGGCAATAGGGTGAGAGAGAGTCTGGTGGGAGTTGGGGCACCTAGCATTGTAGTCTTGAAGGGAGGTGGAGGGTAGAGAGGACAAGAGTGAGCTGACTATGGGGGTGGGGAGAGGGGGTGACTGAAGAGAAAGAAGGCGAGGCGGGGCAAGCCTGGGGGTGGTGAGGGTGGTGCTAGAGGGTCTCAGTGTAGGCAGCCAGCAAAAGGGCCAGGCCCGGAAGGAAGAAGATAGGAGCAGGGGAGGGGTTATGTAGAGAGAGGAGGGCCTGAGCAGGCCTTGGGGCCTTGCATATTTGGGGGCCACAAGGGGAGGAGGAGTCTGAGATAAAGTGGGAAGGGCGGTGGGGGAAATTATGTTGCAGAAAGTCTAAGGGGAGCGAATGCCGGGAGTTCTGTCAGAGGAGGCAGAGGCCCGGCTGCACATGGGTACAGGAGAAACGAGCACTGTGTGTGCCCAGAATTCAGTCAGTGCGGAGGAGAGGGGTGTGCATGGTCAGGGGCATAGGAATGGGGGTCTGAGTGCTCCCCGAGTGTCCACCTGGGGGCCTGCTCAGTTCCTGGGGGCAGGGCCATGTCCCTTTCTGCTGGAGTGACATAGACATGAGTGCCGAGGAGGTGGCTGATGGGACAGGATCCCGGGTGGGGTGAGGGTGGGGAATGGTCCCTGTGGGACTCCCGGGAGGTGATCCAGGTGTGTGTGGGCCTTGTAGGGAGGTCGCTGGCCCTAGCAGCAGAGGAGTGAGGAGTGGCCAGACTACTACTGAATTGCAGCCAGGGATGACTTGGATTTACAGGGGTCCAGTCACAGTGGCCTGATGGGTACAAAGCCATGTTTTAAGGGCGTTGACATGACTCTCCCTGGGGCCTGGGGGATAGGGAGGTGAGTGAAGAGGGAGATAACTAGGAGGAGAAAGAGATGAAGGTGGCAGTTAGGCCAGCAAGCAGGTTCAGGAGCCCAGAGAAGGTCTGAGGGGACAGGGAGGTCTGCCATGTGGCTAGTACAGAGGGAGGTGGTGGGCAAGGGGATTGAAAGGGTGGCAATGGGCGAGTCCCCGAGGCTAGAGGAATGCAGTGAGGAGCCCTGTGCTGATGGGGTGTCAGGTGCAGAGCCTGGCTTTGGGGCCCCTAGGAGTTGTCATGGTCTGCAATCTGAGGCTGCCATGCACTTGGGCTCATGAGCACTGGGTAGGGGGTCCCTGTTGACCGGAATGCTGTCTGGGAGCCATTGGATGGGCCCACCCTCAGCCCCCGAAGCAGCTGGTGAGCCGCTGTTAGAATTTAGCCCTGAGAGTCTGGGCTGTGATTATTAACATAAGCCTGGTTTCCTCTCCTGTGGTGTTTCTTCTGCAGCAGATGGTGTGAGTCCCTGCAGCAGAGCAGACTCTTCTCTGTAGAAGAGTGAACGAGGGTCCGGAAAGGACTGCGTGGGGCTCTAGAAGAAAGCGGTGTGTGAGGCAGTGGGGGAGACTTGGTCCTGGCGTGCCCTTGCCATCTCCTGGCTTCCCAGCCCCATTAGTCCTGTGCTTGGGTATTTATCCCTGCTACGTCTGCAGTGTCGGGATCCAGAAAGGAAGTCCAGGGAGGTTAATGAGCTGAGCCCGTCCCTCTGTCTGGGAGAGGCACCTTGTTCTAACTGCTCAGGAAGCATGGGGCTTTCTTGTGGGAGTTTCCACGGTGTTGCACTGGGCCACTGGGCCGCCAGGCTCCCAGAAAGCCAGCAAGGGGCCTGCTCCCTAATTCGCAGGTGCAAAGCTGTCACAGTCAGCTCTTGGAGTATAACAGGCAGGGACATGGCTGCCAGAACCACAGGGCCCTGTCTGATCTCCCCATGAGTGCAGGGATGCATTTGGGAGCAGAACGGACAATGTATGCTGCTTTTTCTCTCCTTTCCCGCTGAACTCTTTCAAGTATGTGCATTAAAGCCAGTCCTATGGGAGGAGGGTCACTCTATGTTTATGGAACTCTGAGACAGGACATGACTGTTAATAGAAAAGGAAAAGAAGAAGACGACCTTGGACATAAAGGCTGAGGCGGGACTTTCTCATGGGGATACCCTTGAACTTCAGGCATCCCTGTGCACTCTCACATCCCTGCTGACTTGGTACTCGGGCTCTGAGGTGCACAGACCGGCCAGGTGCAGTGGGTCAGGGTCCATGGACTGTCCTTGGCTGTTCCCTTTCAGAGCTACTTTTGTTTTGAAGTTTAAAGGGGGCTTTTAGGGGTGGCTCAGTGGGTTAAGCACTCACTTTGCAGTGCCGGGGACTGAGGATCGAGTCCCGGCCCCGGCCCGTGCGGAACCATGTGCTGAACTGGGAGCTCCCCCAGTTCAGTTCTCTCTCTGCCTCTGTCTCTGTATCTCTCTCTTTCTCTGTCAAAAAGCAATAAAAATAAATAAATAAATATTTAAAGGGGGCTTTTATAAGTCTAGGCTGGGCTGTGGTTCACTGGGGGAAAGTCCAGAGGCTTTCACCTGACTAGGACTGCCTGTGGGTGAGCAGGACAGCATTTGACATTCAGAGCCCAAGTCTTGCCAGGCGTCTGTAGAAGTGTTCAGATTGGAGGAGGCCTTAGCTTTTCTCTCCTTGGTGTCGCTAAGCCCGACCTCTGTGGCCAAGGTTGAGTTTCGTCACCTCTGGGAATCCGTGCACCCTCGTAAGTTTGAACGGTTGGCCTGTGGAAGAGGGAGTGGATTTCTTTGGGGTCATAGCTAGAAGGTTGGTTATTAATGACCAGCAGCTTCAGGGTGACAGGTTTCTGCTCAGTGTTAAGGAAAATTTTAATTTCTTCCTGACTTTATATGAAATCATGTCTATATTGGGTATCCTGCTTTTGCCAACTAATAGGAGAATTTTCTTGTTTTACTAAATATTTAGTAAATATTATGTTTAAGGACCACATTATTACTTTGTAATAGAGCTGTCACTTACCTAATTTTAGTGAATTTTGTTAGACATTTAAAGTGTTTACTGTATGAATGAGTATAGTAATATTTCAGTGGGTATCTTTAAAAAAACAAAAAAAACCTTTTATTGAGATATAATTCACATACCATACAGTTCATTTATTTAAAGTGTACAAGTCAATAGTTTTTGGTATATTGCATTATTTTTTAAATTTGTGGTAAAATATATTTTTGTATTGGTCAAATAAGGTACATATTTTTATGGGTAAAATATTTACCATTTTAACCATTTTTTAATTTTACAGTTCAGTGGTATTTAATGCATTCACGTTATTGTGCAACCATCACCACCAGCCGCCTCCAGAAGTCTCTTAATCTTGCACAACTAAAACTCTGCTCGTTAAGTAACAATTCCCCATCCCTCCCCTGCTCCCTCCAGCCCTTGACAACCACCATTCTTACTTTTTGTCTCAATTTGGATTATTCTGGGCACCTCAAGTAAGTATTGCTGTCTTATTTCACTTAGCATAATGTCCTTGAGGTTCATTCGTGGTGTCACGTATGTCAGAATTTCCCTCCTTTTTAAGGCCGAGCAATGTTCCATTGCTTATATTTACATTTTGTTTTAAGGGTACATTCAGTGGATTCGTTATATTCTGTGAACATCTTTTCACATGGGTTTCTGTTGGTATTCCTGCCTCCTTCCATCAGGGTAGACATCTGACAGTGGATTTGCCCAGAGGTGTGGGTGGTTTTAAGACTCTTGCTGTCTGCTGCCAAATGACCTTCCAGTTCACCCTTGGTTTCACAATTAATCTTCTGCTCTCCTTTGACATCTTTATTGTTCTTGTTCTTTTTGCAAGACTTTACTGAACTGATTCCATCAGGTGATAAACAGACTGAGCTGGGTGGGGCCTTGCCTTCCCCAAATCCCAAGCTGTGATCTGGAGCCACAAGCAGGAACTGAGATGCAGGTTTCCTTCTGGAGGTGTCCACCCTGTGCTGGGTTCCACCGCAACTTCTGACTCCTTGATGCTCCTGAAACAGGAGAGGGCCTGAGCCAGGGCCACACTGGTCCAGCCTCTGATTTGGGAAGATCCCTGCGGCCACTGACTGCATGAGGGTTTCTTCGTCATCTCCACAGTGCTCGGTGTGGAAAGAACTCAATGTCCCCCTTGTTTATCGTGAAACTTGCTAGTTTATTGTTGCTCTGGGCTGCTTGTAACTAAATCTGAAAAGCATTTTGGCTTCTTTTCTGTGCATCCTGGCTGTGGATTTGGTCTGGCCCATGGAGCCACTGCCTGGCTTTGAGGGAAGTTCCAAGGAAGCCGAACACTGTGGTGGAAAAGGGATTTTACAGAAAGTGGAGAAGCTCACATGGTAGCACATGGCTGCACTCAGCTGGCAGAACCTGGCAGAAGCCAGGCAGGGAAGCAGGGCACTGCTGGGTTTGTCAGGTCAGACACTTCACTGTGCCTGAGGACTTGCAGCGTGTAGGTGGCGTGGTTGCGTTGGTCGGAGGTGGGGGCAGATATGTCAAGGCTGCATTGGCAGAGAGGGCACTGTGGTGTATGGGTTTGGGGAGGGACAGGGGTGTGAGTATTCCTCTGGCATTGACAAGTCATCTCATGCTGCAGTGGGCATCGTCTATCTTATTATTGTTTTAGTACTTGCTGTAGCTGAGAGCCAGCATCCTGGATTGTGGATTATGGAGCTGGGGTTCACGCTTTCTCCTTTTCCTGCTCTATGTTGTCCATCTTGGCTGTGCCATCAGCTACCACGCTGATGCTGGGTAAATCTCTTCAAGTCCCTGGGCCTTTGAATTCCCACCTATAAATGAGGAAGCCACACAGTAGTGTCTTTGAATATCTCTTTAGTTTTATGATTCCAAATTAAGTCATGTCGCTCCTATCTCCCAGCAAATTACTTGGAAAACCTCATCAGCAGGTGTCCCAAAATAGTCTTTTTGTGAGACCCTGAATGTGTCTGGCTGTCTCCAGTGACTGGGGTCCAAGGAGCCGAGGCCAAGGTGGAGCCATGGGGTGGATTTGGCTCTGTGTGTAAGTTTAATGGGAACCAGGATGTTTCTTTTTTTTTATTTTCATTTTTCTTATTTTTTATTTTTTGAACTGAACTGGGGGCCTCACTGCATTCGGGAAGCACACCCCAGTTCAGCATATGGGTCCGCATGGGCCGGGGCTGGGATTTGATCCTCGGTCCCCAGGGCTTCAAAGCGAGAGTTTACCCACTGAGCCATCCTGACTTCCCCTAGGATGTTTCTCTGCCAGTTGATTTGTCATCTTCCTTTGCTGCCCCACTGGCCTGGGACAGGGAACAGTAAACTCCTTGGGGTCCTTGGGTCAGCAGCCCCAGCACAGATGCTCAGAGGCTGTACGGGTGTCGCCTGGACAATGTGCAGAAATGCAGAGTGTGGGCAGCAGGAAGCCCAGCCGTCGGTCGATGTGGGAGGGGCGAGGACAGCATGGAGGGGCCTATCAGAGCGGAGGTGACGGTGTCCGGGCAGGTGGTTGGCGCAGAGTGAGGCCTGGGAGTGCCAGCTGGTGTCTTGCCAACCAGAGCAGCCCTGTGTGGTCAGGCATGCTTGTGCTGAGGCCAGTCCCGAGGTGAGCAGCGCTTGTGTGCAGGGCTGTTGCCTGTGTGCATCTCTATACCGTGGTGTTTGGGGGACATTTGATACCACGGGTCCGTTGTTTGCCTTCATTACAGATGACTAGTCCTCCAGAGACCTGCTGCCTTGTGAAGACCCCACCTGGGGTTGGAGCTCGAGGCTTGTGTCCCGCAGGGGAAGCTCTCTGAGCATTATCAGCTCGAGCCAGAGCAGGGACAGTCAGTCATGTTGCCGAGCTGGTCAGCCCAGGGATGGGTTGGTCAGTTTGGAGGATATGAGAACGAGAAGGAGGCAGTGCTCACCATTTGCACGCCTATGGGGTGAGGCTGCCTCCGTGCACGTCCACACTTGCCTTCAGAACTTTCCGTCCGGCGGGCTTGGCTAGCTGTGAACTTCGACTCCCAGGGCTCCCCAGAGTGTGACGGCTTGTCCTATCTTGTGGTTTTACTAAAACTTTGTACTTGGGTTGCTTCACGCTTTGTAATGGGATCCTGTGTGCATTCTGGGATCTGAGCCCCGCTGCACCCTGCAGGGAGCTGGGTGATGCCTGCCACGCTAATGTTCAGACAGCAGGAGCTTAGAAGCTTCTGTGACAGACTCAGGCTTTGAACTGTGGGTGGTTATTTGAGCCTCTGCTCTTTGCTCTGCAGTGTTGAGTTTAGCGGACCTTTTCTTAAAGGGCCAGATAGGGAAGCCGGGATGGCTCAGCCGGTTAAGTGCTCACTTTGCAGCCTTGGGGCCCAAGGATCAAATCCTGGGCCCAGCCTGTGTGGCCCCATATGCTGAACCGGGGTGTACTTCCCATGCAGGAAGCCCCCAATTCGGTTCTCACCCCCAGGTTTGGTCCCTGGCTCGAGGGGGCGTGCCGCCCATACGGGAGGCCCCCAGCCCAGCCTCCCCAGCCCAGTTCCCACCCTGTGCATCCCCTGCCCACCTGTGTGGTACGAAACCATGTCGAAAACTGATGACGTACAAGTATGGAGACTGCTCTGGGCCCTCCCGCTTCTCTCTGTCTCTCTGTCTCTGTCTTTGTCAAAAGCAATGAAGTAAATCTTTAAAGGGCCAGATAGTAACTAACTTAAGTTTTATGGCCGAGAGGCGAAATTGAGGCTGCTAAGTAGGTACTTATATAACCATTTCAAATGGAATCATGTAAAAACCATTCTCAGATATCTGGTCACATAAAAACGGGCAGTGATGGGCTGGATTTGGCCCCATGGGCCCTGCTGACCCTGTTCTGTGGAGAGCCTCCTCGGAATTCCTGGTGATTGTGAAATGAGATGATGGAGCCGTGTGTGTGTGTCTCGCTCTGTGTTCTGGAGCTCGCATGAGCGTTCCTCATGGAACCTGTGAAGCAGGCAGGGTCAGTCTTTGCATCGCCGTGAGGGCTCTTTCTTCCAGGAAGTCACGGAGGTGGAGCGCTGCGGTGGAAGATGGCTGCCTGGTTGACAAACCCCTGTGCTCCCCCGTGCATCCTGCTTCCCCCAGTGTTGATGGCTGATCCCTGAAACAAAGCTCCGTAGGTTGATGTGGTGGCTGACGGGACACGGGCACACAGGATATCGTGTTCTCTATTTTTGTGTGTGTGTGAAATTTTCCATAATAAAAACAACATAATCACTTATTGATCAAAGACATATTTTTTAAAAAGGAAACAGTCTGCCTTGAGAGAACAGGGTGTTGGAATCCTGAATCTTCCTCAAGCCCCAAATTTGTGAGTAAAGTCTTGCTCGTAGCAGATGTTCCTGAGAAGGCAGCAGCCATGCCAAGCAATTTCATCCATCTGTCACCCGTCTATCTATCCATTCAGCCATCTATCCATCCATCTGTCTGTCTGTCCGTCCATCACCCATCCATTTATCCATCACACAGCCATCCATCCATCCAAACAAACAAACAAACCACCAAGCAACCAACCATCCAATCGTCTTCCTTAGTCCGTTCAGGCTGCTACGTCAGAATACTACAGACTGGGCGACTTACCAACAGATTTTTATTTCTTACTGTTTTAGAGCCCGAAAGGCCAAGATCAAGGTGCCAGCAAACTTGGTACCTGGTGAGGGCCCACCCACTTCCTGTGCATAGACAGCCGTCTTCTTGCTGTGTCTTCACATGGCCCAAGGAGCTCTGTGGGGTCTTGTTTCTAAGGGCACCAGTCCCATTCATGAAGGCTCCATCCTTATGACCTGATCACTTCCCAGTGGCCCACCTAATACTACCACATTGGGGTTTAGGTCTCAACGTATGGATCTTAGGTCCAGCTATCATCATTCATCATCCACCCATCCAAACATCTGTCCATTCATCTTTCTGTCCATTCACTCACTATCCATCTGTCATCCAACCACCCATCCATCCATCTGTTCATCTGAAGTTTGTGTAGCACCTCTGGGATCCAAGCCCTGTGCTTAGGCTTTAACCCTGACCTTGACCCTAAGGAACCCACAGACACATAGCAGCTGACAAATGAGTGCTGTGATGTGAAGGTCAGTACCAAGCGGGCACTGAGAAGGGACTAACTCAGCTCTGTTAGCTCAAGGAAAGCAGCCCACTAGTTGGGTCTTGAATGGACCCCAATGAGGCCATTGTAGGGGCGGGGGGAGGAAGAGGAAGCATTCCAGGCAGAGGCAGGCCCGGGCACAGAGGCATGCTGGGCCGTGATGGCACGGCTGGCAGCGGGTTGGGGTTCTGTGAGGCCCGCGACAGCTCAGCACGGTGCTGGGGCGAGGGACTGGGTGGTGTGAGGTGGGGTGGCTTGGCGCGTCCCCACGGGTGCACCCCCTGGTGGTGCCTGCATGAAAGACGGAATGAGTGTAGGTGTGAGTGCCCACCCTGGCAGCTCGGTGCCCCACTCCACAGTGTGCCCGGGGCACCATGGGCCCCTGGACTCTTTCTGGACAGAGCTGCTACCTCAGCTGACAGCCTTGCTCTGGCTGAGGCAGATTCACCTACCTGTGCTTACCTTGGTTCTGGCCCCTTGGCTCACAGTTTCCTGTTGGTGACCGAGTGGAATTTTGTGTCTGTGTGTCAGATAGACATGCAGGAGCTTCAGCTGACTCCTCATAAGGCTGGTGGGAGGTAGCTGGCCAGAAACCTCTGTCAGGCCCTCTCGGTGGTTGTGAGAACCCCAGGCTGGAACCCACTGGCTGGAAAGGCGGAGCGAAGCAGCCATTGCTCCTCCAGTGCACAGCCTCCCACACCTGTGCGTGTGTGGGTGTGACATTGAGCGCCTGTGGCTGGTGGAAGGCTGTAGCCAGGCCTGCAGCAGGTCCTTGTTAGGCCCAGAGCACACACAGTCACTTCATAACCAAAGGAAGAGTTATTGGAGGGTTGGGGTTTGATTGTTAGTTTTAACTGTGGTAAAATACAGATGACATAAAATTTACCATCTTAACCATTTCATCTTCCCAAACTGAAACTCTGTCCCCGTTAACACTAACTCCCCGCTGCCCCTCCCCCAGCCCCTGGCAACCACCATTTTACTTTCTGTCTCTATGAATCTGACTGCCCTGGTACTTCACGTAAGTGGGATCATGCCGTATTTGTCCGTTTGTGGCTTATTTCACGTAGCCTAATGGGCTCAGAGTTCATCCATGTTGCAGCATGTGTCAGAAAATCTTTCCTATTTAAGTCTGGATAATATTCCTTTGTATGGATGCACCACATCTGTTTATCCATTTTTCTGTTGATGGGCACCCTTTGGCTACTGCTATGAACATGAGTCTACAAATTTATTGGTCTCTTTTTAACATCAGGTCTTTACCAGTATTTGCTTCCCCCTTCAGCTATTTGGTTTGTTTATTCGTTTATTTTAATTGAGATATAATTGACATATAACACTGTATCAGTTTGCAGTATATAGCATAATGATTTGATACATGTATATGTTGCAAAATGATAACCACAGTAAGTTCAGTTAACATGTATCCCCACATAGTTACAAATTTTCCTTTTCAGCTATTTGCTTTTTAACCAATTTCTTACCCTCTTTTAACAAGTTTCCAATTACAGGAATTTTTATCTGTGTTAGGAAAGCAAAGTTTTGGTTTGAGGGTAAAAGAAATATGTATTTTGTAAATCATCTATTCTTTTTAAAAAATACCAAAAATTAGAAAATGTTATGATGTCATTTGAGGTGTGTGCACTGAAATGTAATTTACAGGCTGTAAAAGTCAATCTTTTTTTTTTTAAGATTTATTTTTATTGTTTTTGACAGAGAGAGAAGAGAGAGAGAGATACAGAGACAGAGATAGAGAGAAGGGGAGGGCCCAGAACAGTCTCCATAGTTACACATCATTGGTTTTTCCACATAGTTTCGTTCCACAGGTGGGTGCGAGGCTGCACAGGGCAGGAACTGGGCCGGGGTCTGAACTGGGGAAACTCCCCAGTTCAGCATATGGGCCCGCATGGCCTGGGTCCGGGATTCGATCCTTGGTCCCCGGGGCTGCAAAGTGAGCACTTAACCCACTGAGCCATCCTGGCTTCCCCAAAAGTCAATCTTTTTGGTGTTCTGCTCTGTGAGTTATGGCAGAGTTGTTTAACCACTGTTGCAGTCAAGATACACAACAGGTCCATCAGCCCAAAAGCTTCATCACCCCAGAGAGTTCTGTCACCTGTATCCCTTGTGGATGTCTCTCCCACCTGCAGCCCCTGGCAAACCACTGATGAGCTTTCTCTCCCTGTGGTTTTGCCTTTTCCCGAATGTTGAATAAGTGGAATCTCACGATGTGTGTAACCTTTCAGGTCTGGCTTCTTCCACTTAGAGAGTGCACTTGAGATTCATCCAAGTTGCTGTATGTATTGCTAGCTTGTTCCTTTTTATTCCTGAGGAGTATTTTCTCATATGGGTGATTTGACACAATCCAGTTCTGTTCCATTCTGACAACTTTATTGAGATACAACTTACCATATAATTTAGTTCACCCACGTAAAGTGTGCCATTCAGTGGTTTTCAGTATATTCACAGAACTGAGTGTTACCGGCCTCACCACTCTAGTTCCAGAACATCTTCATCACACCCAAAAGAAGCCCCAGACCTGGTAGTGGTCTCTCCCTGTGCTTCCTCCCCTCAGCCCTGGCCACCACTAATCTGCTTTCTCTCTGTCTGTGGATTTGCCTTTTCTGGACATTTCATGTAAATGAGGTCATATGGTATATGGCCTTTGGTAGACACTATCCTTTTTTTACAGTTTCTTTTGGAAGATACAGGCCATACTGGGGAGCAGATGGGGGTGAGGAGTTGTTCCCCTCAGCATGTCCCCAACTTCTCCTTGAGTCCAGCCTTTCTCTCCGGGTTTGGGGCTGCTCCCTCAAGGGACCAGGGAACAAAACCGCTCTCTCTTCTGGCTCTCCTTCCCCATAACCAGGGGTCCTGCTTGTCCCACAAAAATGTGGGTGGACCCCAGAGGTGACAGGTGGATGAGAGGTTGGACCCTGCAGCTTTCCCACGCGCCTCTGCTCTTCCCCTGAGCCCAGCTCCTGAGTCCCCCTTTGTTATTTTCGCCACTGATTGGCCAGGTCCCAGGCGGGGGCTGCAAGCAGGAGGAAAGCTGCCCTGGCCCATGGCCACGCTGGTGGCCTGTGGCCTAGAACCTGAGCTGTGGGTGGGGGACTGTCTGCAGATGGGATTGGTGGGTATACTGGCTGTACAGGACCAAGAACCTGCAGGATGGGCTGTGATCACAGTTGGATCTCTTTGCTGCCTGCTGTCCTTGGACCTGTGGCTGCTGACACGTGTGCCTGAGAACCGTGATGGAATTTGGCATCTACAGGGACACCCGCTGCCCAGGATCCTGGGGCTGCAGTAGGACGTGCAGCAGGAAGCTGGTGGGAGTGGTTGTTGTGTTAAGTGCGGGAGACTCACCAGGCTGCCGGGGCCTCAGTGAAGCCCTTGTCGGGCTCTGTGGGTCCCGGGCTGCCGCCTCAGCAGAAGCACAGTTCTTGTTCTGGGAGTGCAGGGGGCTTCTGAGACCAGACGGCATTGCAGGCTTGTATCCATGGTCGATAAGCTCCGTGGGCCATGCCCTCTGGTTCTGATGGACAGGGTATTTGTGACTCTTTTCGTATGTTTCCTCATTTGAAGGGGCAAATAGAGGCACCTGCTGAGAGGTGTGGTGAGCCCCTCCCCCACTGGAGGGATGGTTGGGCTCAAACTCCTGAGGGACACGGAGCCAGGGGGCCCACCTGGGTCCTGTGTGCGGGAACAGTTCATTTACTCCACACTCGTGATAGTGAGTGTACCAGTATTAGCTGATGTGCTGCTCAGAGGGAAGGCCACGCTTCCACGTAGATCCTTCCCTCAGTGATGCTGTGATTTGTGGAAAGTGCGTGCCTGGGAGTTGATGAGGGATGGTGGTTTTCTCATCTGTTACCTAGAAATCACCTAGAGAAGTCATCCACCCAGGGGCCTGCCGTGAAGATCGGCGAGGTGATGCGCGCAGACCGTGCACTGTCCGGCTCTGGGCACGCCTCAGCTGCCTAAGAGCACTTGTTATTCTGTTGTTATCGGCATTGCTCTTAGACAGCGGCAGAGGCTGTGGACTGCTCCATCAGCTGGCTGGAGGTTTGGGTGTGTGTGTGTGCGATTATCGGCAAAGTGGGAGGGTGAGACGCTGCCTTTCCCATCAGGGTTGGAATAGTCCAGGGCGTTCATTCCCAAGCAACGATTTTTAAAACGGTTTTGTTTGAGGAGCAGAACCCTCCTTTTCAAACGACATTTTAGACGACACCTTAGACATTGAAACAGATGAGAAAGGAGCCCCCCCAGTAGCGGGGCCTGGCCTGGCTCAGCCTTTCAGACCCACCCCGGCTGCCGGCAGCCTCCACAGGAAGCCCCGTTTGTCTCCTTCTGCACGACCTTCGTCCTGTGTGTGCTTTCGTGGGCAGCGGCTGGGGGATGAATGTGTGGGGAGACCCTGCCTGCGGATCTGTGCTGTGTCTCCTGTCTTCTCTAAGGTGAAGTTGGCCAGACGGGGAACAGGGAAACTGAGTCAGTCCCCAGGAGCAGCCAGGTGTGAGGTGACATGAGGGGACTCCATGCACGTGGGCTGCACTTGGAAGGGGTTAAAGGCAGGGCTTTTGGCCCATCACAGAACTTTGCTTTTACTCTTTTTCTTTTTAACTTGTGATAAAAAAATTTTTTTTAAAGCATGCTGTGCAGTGGTGTCAGTACATTCACATTGTTGTGCAGCCGTCCCATCATCCATCTTTAGAACTGGAACTTTGTCCCATTATAAACAACAGCTCCTCCTCCTGCCCTCCCCCAGCCCCGGCCACCGCCTGTGCCCTTTCTGTCCCTATGAATGTGGCTGCTCTGGGTGAGTAACATCCTACAGTATTTGTCTGTTTGTGGCTGACTTCTTTCGCTTACTAGAATGTCTTTAACACGTTAAGCGCCATGTCCGTCACCGGTGACTGGCACTGAACTTTCCGTTCCGGCCGCGTCAGTCACCGCTGATTGAGTATACTTTTCGTGCAGGCCGCGGTATTGTAAAGGGTGTCCCAGAATTCACGCAAGAAATGAATTTTGCATCATTTGTGCGGTAAAGTGTTGCCAACAAAAAAAAAGACAGCTGACAGTTCAGGGTTATTAAAAATGGAGCACCACACGACAGAACAATGCGTTTTCATTGTTGAGCAATGAAAATTTACAATTTTCAATTATAAACCTATGTTTTCTATCAAAATTACTTCTTGCATGAATTTTGGGACACCTTTTATGTTAACTGACGATATAAAATTTAAAAAAATTACATTCTATTAATTTAAATAATTTCAAGATGATATCATGAATACAAAAATTAAAAAATAGTAAAAAAATTTAATGAGTTTTATTGAAACACGGTAAACATAAAAATGGTTGTCCTTTGCATGCCATTTTTCAATATTCTCATTCTCTGCTGATGAAAAAATAACGACTCTACACCGTTTTTTAGGAAGAATAATTTCACTAGAATCACTTTCACGCTCCTCTTCTACTGACATTTTCACGTTCACGGGTAAAGAAAGATCTTTTTCTGCACTGGAACAAGAATCGCAGGCAACTGACTGAATATAAAGCATTTCTAAAATAATACATTGTACAAATTGCGGTAAATAATAAACATTCACACAGTAAATATATTCTATATATATAAACATTCAGCCTTATCGCAACCTAAACAGATCTCCGGTCGCCAGCATTTTGGTGAAATCTGATATAACAGGCCAAGCGGTGAGCAAGACAAATTAGCCTGCGCGCTTCACGTGTTATGGTTCATCCACGTTGTATAGCATGTGTCAGAGTTCCCTTCCTTTTGAAAGCTGAATACCATCTTGTGTGACTACCACATGGTGTTTGTCCATTCATCCATCCATGGATAGTTGAGCTGTTCCCACCTTGTGACTGTTGTGAGTGATGCTGTTGTGTGTGGGGGTGTCATGCTTTTCCTCTTGACCCCTTGCAAGCAGGTCCTCCTACGTGAGCACCCAGGGCACCACTCAGCCCCGTTGACGGGAGATGGAGGGCAGCTGTTGTCTCGAAACAGCTTCCTTGACTGGGGTCCTCTGGACTGTGGCAGGTTGCTGATGCAGAGGGCGGGAGTTCTTGGAAAGGGGCGTCTCTAGCTGCAAGTCCCACCTTCCTTTTCAGCCACCTTCTCCACCCAGGGGAATTGAATTGGCCGCTGCTGGGAATTGGTGAGCCTCCAATGAGGTTCTAGGGAGATGGGAGTGCTTCTGTGTGATTGCAGCTGCCCCCGGGCAAGTCATGAGGCGGGACAAGTACAAGCCTGCTTTTGACACTTTGCTTCCAGAGCGGAACAGGGTGGGTGGATTGGGCCTCCCTCCAGATAATACTGGGCAGTGTTGGGCTGTGCTTCTGCCCCTGCTCAACAGTTCAGGAACCAGGTTGGAGCCTACCTTTAGGGCATGGACACATATAAGGGGGATTTATGGGACCAGTGAGTCAAGGAGCATTGCATCTTCCCTGGGAACCTGGGTCCTTTTCTAGAATAACCAGATTTCCTTTACTTTTGCCACATTCGGGAAATCTGGCTGAGCTGGTAATTATGAAACCTAACTGAGCAACGTCTCTCATGCAACCTTCTGTTTCCCTCGAGTGTTCAGGAGGAAGCTGTGGGCGTATTTTATGGACAGGTGCTGCAGGCTTCCCTCCTAGGTTGGGGCTGGGGGCCTCGATAAGTGTCAGCAGTGCCAGTGTTGATTTGTGTAGTAGAGCAGCTTCCAAACATGGACTACTGTGTTTCTGCAAAGCCAAGTTCCCTCTAGCCTCGTTTTCATCATTCTTCAAGGGCGTCTTTCTCTTGCAATTCTCAAGGTCTACATTGTTCAAGAGTCATTAGTATGTTTATAAGCTCAGACCCAGTAATTTCATCTTTGGGTATTTTCCTAAGGAAATAGGACTTTCTCCCCTTTTCCTTTTTGGTATTATTATATGAAGCAGCTATTCATTGTATTCATAACAGTGCTCCCCTTTTCCTTTTTGGTATTATTATATGAAGCAGCTATTCATTGTATTCATAACAGTGGAAAACTGGAAGCAAACTAAACATCTAGCAATAGAAACAGGGTTAGTTACATTTGCTGGGTAGACTGTTATGTAATTATCCAATGGTAACAATGAAAATTATGTAGCAACGTGGAATGTTCTCCTAAATGGAAAAATTGATGTACAGAGTTATATGTGTTACAATTTGTGTCTGTCATTTCACTATGTAACAAACCTTCCCCAATGTTAGCAGCTTAAAACAACATGATTTAATCTCCTGTGACTCTGGATTAGTGGTGGTTCTTCTTTTGCTGTCACCTGTTGGGAACACTGGGAGGCTGGGACTTTTCTCTCCTTGTGACCTGTTCCACAGCCTGGCCTGAACTTCGTGAGTTCCAGACACAAAGGTGGAATTTCTAAGGCCTCTTGCGGTCTGGGCCATGGAACTTGCACCTTGTCACTTCTGCCATATTGATCAAAGTGGGTTGCAAGACCGGCCCAGGTCCAGGGAGGTGCTGAACTAGATGGAGCCAGACTCTGCCCTTTGATGGGAGGAGCAGCAGCATCTCACTGCCACGGGACATAGACACATGGGTGTGATGTTATTCCTGGGCCCTGGTTATGCCGCCTGCCATTGGGTTTCACTTATGTAGTCGTAGGATAGGAACTGAAAGGGTTTGTGGGGAAATGAACCTCGATGATCAGTCAAGGAAGTGAGGTTATGGGTGATTTCATCCTTTAGCTTTTGGCTACTGCCATGTTTATGTAATAGGCTTAAAAATAAAAATTCTCTGCACACCATCCACTGGGGGCCTAGCTTGAGAACGAGGGGTGGAGGGCCTGGCCGTTAGGTGCTGTAGATTCGCAGGCTTGGCTGGTGCAGGACCTCGGTAGCCTGGACTTCGGGAAGATATTCAGAGAGAGTACCCGGCACTGTGGGGCGCCTTCCAGCGCCTCGGTATTCTCTCTACCTTTTTACTGGGTGGAGGGTATACAGGCCTTGGCTGTAGCACAGATGGATCCACGCCACTGGAGGTGCCTGTTCCATGAGGCAGGTGTGGGCCCAGTCAGCATGAGCTGACCATTTCTATGTAGGACGAGGGGGTGTCATGGTGACCCTCTTGTCCAAAGATAGCGCTGTTCTGTTGATTTGAGTCAGGGGCACAAGGTGTATTTATCCCTCCAGGTTCTTTTTTACAGGCTATTGCTTTTCTCCCAAACAAATGATTCCTTGTACTCGTCTTCCAGGCTTTCTGTGAGTTCAAAAGTGTTTCAAAATAAAAAGTTAAATAAATAAACACACAGAAACTGCGCTGTGTCTGCGCATGTAGTAGCTGTGAGGACTGGAGGAAGGGCGTTCCCACGCAGGCTCGGGCTCTGGGCTGGGCGGTGGGGTTGGCTGGATTGTGGCCGCCTGCCTGGCTGTGAACGTGGGTTGTCAGCTGGGACGCCCTGATCCTTCTGGAGGCTGAGCCACGGCCCAGGTTTCTGAATCTGCTTCGTGGAGAAACATCAGGTCTTGCACGACTGGGACCAGGAGAGCTGGGAAGGGGCGTGGACCTGCCCCAAACCAATGAGCGCCTAGATTCTGAGTTTCCTCTCCTGACCCACTGGGTTCCAGCTTTTCCCTGAACAGCAGCAGAACTCTTAATTAGGCAGAATTTGTGGGGTCCCCTGCCCCAGTGTATAAGGCACATGAAATGCGTTGATGCTGTCCATTCCCCTGCATTGTCCCAGCTCAGCTTCTACCTCAGGGCTGCTGTGGGGTCCCGGAGCTGGGAACATAATAACAGCCTTAGGCCCTCGCGGTCTTGGAGGTGACAGCAAGCAGGAGTCTGGTGTAGGGGCATCGTGGTGCACAGGTGGGGCCTGGTGACAAGTCAGCCCTGCGGCTTCTCAGCCTGGGCACTGGTGACTGAGAACCAGCCTGATGGCGTGCTGACCACGGAAGCCACAGGTGACGACAGGCGTGGATAGCACGGAGCCTTTGCTCCCGGTCCCCGCTGCGGGGGCGGGGCAGGCAGGGGAGGTCAGGCGCAGCGCCTGTGTGAAGGGCTGTTTTTTCTGTCCTGGAATGAGCCCGGCCCAAGGGTCAGCGACTGTCAGCAGCTCGGATGAGTTGCCTATTTGCTTGCTTCATTAGAAGGCCCCTTGCCCGTGGGAGCGGTCGCAGCCCGGCCAGCATGGGAGGAAGTGGTGCTTACTGAGTGGCCAGCTGGGGCAGGGTGTGGAGGTGGTTAATTCCTCGTTACGGAGCCCCCAGGGCCTGCCGTGCCACTGCCCTAATTGCTGTGATGATGGACGGGTGGACAGAGGACTGGGCCGGCCAGACCGTGAAAACAGGAAACCTAATCTTTTAAAAATAATCCAGGGGGAGGGGAGAAAGTGAAGAGTATAAACCAACAGATGGCCCTTGTGGGGAAGCGGCTTCCAGCGTGGCTGGGCATCTTAGAGCTGGAAATTCCAGTGAGTTGGAGAAAAGTTGGAGGTGCCCATTGAAGACCCGTGAGTGGGCGGTTGGCATTTTCCAGGTCTGTCCCTGACATTAGGCGATGTTTTAGCAGGAAGCTTTCTGCCCCGGACCTCTCCCCTCCATGCTTCCAAAACCATCCCCACGTGGAGCCCAGGGCTCAGCGGGCTGGACTGGGGCCCTTACCTTGACTGGCCCTGTACTGCCCTTGGGCTTGGCCTGGCCCCTCCCCAGTTCAGCCAGTGCATATTCCAGACTCATCCTCACAGGTCCCCAGACGCCACTCCCTTCTCAGAACCTCCCGGCTGCCCTTGGTCTGGGGCTCAAGGCTGCGCTTCTGAGGCTGGCAGCCCTGCAGGACCGTCCACACTGCCCCACCCCACCCTCTCAGGCTGTGCCCTGACAGCCACACGGTTCCCTCCTCCCCGCTTGCACTTCCTGTACCCATCTCTTCACCTGCAAGTCCCCCCATGGGCCCTTCAGGGCTGACTTTGATGCTGCTGTCCGTCCCCCACCCACCCCGCGTCCCTCCCTCTCCTGTGACTTGTCTCCCCCTGCCCCCCCCCCCCACGCCTCCCGTTCGTGCCCCTTTCGTGCATAGTCTGGACCCCCTGTGGTACGTGTGCATGCACCACCTGGCCTGGAGCACGGAGCCACCTGTCAACCCTGCCTCCCTCAGAGGGCACAGCCCTGTGGGGCTGGCCGCTGCCTGCGTGGCCGCTGCCCGCATGGCCACTGCATGGGGTGCTGGGAGCACTCCTGCCACCTGCTCTGAGGCTGTCTGCACGCAGGCGCCTTTGTGGGCTCCAGGAACAGCAGCATGCACAGGGGCTTTGCTCTGCCCTGACCCTTAGAGGTCCATGAAGCACTTTCATTCGTCCTGTGGGTACCAAGGGGACCTACCCCCTAATGTCGAATGTGCTTCTGAAAGGAGGGAGGGCTGCATTGAGGTTTTGCCTACAGTGTAGTGACAACCATGTGTCAGGTTCTAGGTGGGCTGTGCAAGGGGCATGACTTCCTTGGAGGAGCGAGGTGCAGGCAATGCCAGGTCGCAAGGGAATGACCAGCCCAGGCTGCTGCTCTGCCCAGGTCACTTTGACTCAGTGGCCTTGACTGTCTTTGGGGCAGCATTTGCTTCCAGACCAAGTTCAGGTATGACATGGTGAGAAGATGGGGATCTATGAGCCTGGGCCCCCAAGGCTGCCGGAGGGGCATGAGACATCTGGGGGAGGGCTTTCCCTGCCCTGCCCATTGGGAAGCTCAGCTTATACTCCCTGTTACTCTCTGCCTGGTGCTTCATTCACGTTCTTTGCCATAAGCATCTGCGATGTTATCAGAACCAGCCATGGGTGTGGATGTCAGGGGTGCTGTGTCTGACACTGTCTTGGCGGTGACCCTCTCTGGGCCTGGTGTTTCCATCTGTAGATGGGAGTAGTGACCTTCATACTCACTGTCCCCTGGGGTTGCTTGCTCATCAGAGGAGCCCTGTGGGCTCTCAGTGAGATGCGTTTCCTTTTGTGGTTTTGCATCGCTTTGCATGAGGGGTCAGATCTGTTCTCTCTGTATCGGACTGTCCCTGGGGGACCCTTGGGGGCTCTTCGTCATGTCCCAGACTCTTGGTGTCTTTGAAGTCTGTCTGCTTGAACGTCTGTTGATAATAAGGCAGGCTCTGCACAGATGATGGCTTCCTTGGGTTGAGTTTCTCACTCTAATGGGCTCATAGTACCTTATAATTATCTCCTGCCTCCTTGACACTGAACTAGAATTGCTTTGAGGGCCTTACGTCATTCTTCCCAGTGCCTGAGGACTTTGTATCCAGAATCTGCTCCGTTACTAACAAATCGGAGTATCGAGGCACAGATGAAAAATGACTTGCTTGCACCCCAGATGGAGACATCAGGCTTCCGATGCTCTCGTCCAATCACCACCCTCCCCTAGGAGAGTGGGGGCACCTTTGCTCTGCAGGGGAACCATGGGAGACCATTTCCTGCCTGCCCCCACTGCTGCCCTCCCGATCCCCTTCACCCCAACTGTCCCTCCAGCAGAGTCGTACGTGCTGATTCTGTTTCCACACTGCCTCCCCCAGGACCAACACAGATGGCAGATTCTTCATGGGAGGGGTTTCAGATGATAGGTTTGGAGAGAGGGGCTGGGGGATTCTGTAGGACCTCAAGGGGAGGGGAGCAGGGAGCCTCCTTGTATCCACCTGTGCTGAATGCAGAAGCCAGAAGCACCCACACTGCCCAGTGCTTCTCAGAAAGCCCCTGTCTCTGTTTGCGTCTTTAGGGATTTCATTTCCAGGGTAAAGAAAACTCTTCATTTCTCAGGACTCGGCTCAGAACCCCAGCGGGTGATGAGTGTAAATTTTGTTTTCCTGGTTGGGTTCACTGGCTTTTCTGCCTAACTTCCATTTCTTCAGCAGGCAGTTTTGTGGGGGGGAGTCATCTTTGTTATGAAAAGTGACACTCATCAAGTGTACTCATCCCTACCCATTGGTCTCCCTCCAGCCCAAGTTCCCTGAGGCCTGTGGTCACCGCGTACTGTGTGCACTTCTCCATCACCATCACCTGGCACGGTGCTGGCATGTAGTAGGTGCTCAGTTAATTTTTCTAGCGGGACAGGATGGCACACCTTGTCTGCCTCGTCTTGGGCCCTCTCCTAGGCACAGCAAGGTCTTAGACAGAAGTGTGGTAAGGACAGTTTCCAGCCTAAGGAAGGTGGAACACAAACATATGAGAATTAAAATGAGAAGAAAAGGGGATAGTTCACAATATGCTGGTGAGAAAGGTTGCTGTGATTGTCAAATGGCACAAATGCTGAGTGCTGTGAAAGCTAGAGCAGGGGAAGTGGTTTCAAGGTGTAGGTGTGGGTGTAGATTTTGTAGAGAAGGCTGGGGGGCGGGGGGAGGGTTTGGCAAAGGGCAAAGGTTGCAGAAATACGTGGCCTGGGAGCGTGAGGGTGGCTGGATGGTTGGGGGGCCCTTACCGGCATTGTGCCCCTGAACAGAACCGGACAGGCTGAAGCCAGATCGCTGGGACTGGATGCTGAGTTCAAGAGCCTGAGTCAGGACCTCGAGGCGGGTACTGGGCAGAATTCCCGGCCCCACCTTGGTCCATCTGGGTCTCTGGGTGGCATCTCTCTGTGGACAAAGTCTCAACCAAGGGAGTCAGAGCGAGTTCACAGGGATGTGGCTGTGGGTGCATGCACGTGTGTCTGATGTGTGTGTGTGCACACGCGTGCACGCACCTGCGCAGCCCACTAGGAGAGGAGCAGTGGTACCCGGGCTGGACTTTTCATGGTCTGCACATTTCTAAGCGTCTCTGAGCCTCATCTCGCAGATGAGGATGCCGATTGCTTCCTCGTGTGCCCCTGAGCTGGAATGAGCACGTGCAAAGTGTTGCACGTGATAGTGTGTGGGCAGCAGGCCCTCACAGATGCAGCAGCTCCAGCCCTCGGAGCATCAGCCCTCCTGACTTGCTAGGCCCTCATATGGGGCTCTGAGGGGGGCTCAAGGAGAGGCCAGGTGGACTGGGTCTGCAAACCCCCAGATTCCTGCTCGCAAGGGGCCGGCATGTCCTCACCCTCCCAGCTCATGTGCCTTGAGGTTTTAGGTCTTGTTGCTGGGTCCCGATTGCCCATGGTCGTCACCAGCCTCCCACACAGAGCTGACCAGGGCTCGCACCCTCCTCTGTGTGGTGCGTCCCTGACCTCTTCTTCCCTTCCCCCCCCCGCCGAGAGCCCTGACCCAGGCCCTGCCTTCCCAGGGAGCTGCCTCTGCCTCTTCCTGCCTTTCCCGAGGGCACAGGGCCTGGTGCCTGTGACCCGAAAGCCACTCAAGGGGAGTGACAGGAGGGCTCTTATCTTGGCCTCCAGCCTGGAGGGCCAGTTTATCTCTCCCTTCCACATGGTCTAAAGAAAGCTGGTGCTGAAACAGCAAGTGCAGGGACTGACTCCACAACAGGAAGATGGGTGTGGGCGCCGTCCCTGGGCCCCCACCGTGGCTGCCACACAACAGTCACTCCTGCTGTCTGGGGCCACCTCTCTGGTCTCCGGGGCTCTCCTGTCTGGTGGCTGCCGCAGAGGTGGTTTTTTGGACTGGCATTTATACTTTTGACTTTGAAGACTGTGCAAGGGCACATTGGGGGTGACCTGCCCATGTCGCCATGGTCAAGGTGGACGTGACTGCTGCCCTCTCCTTGGCAGCCTGGGCAGTACACAGGGTGGACGCTGTTTCTTCCAAGGCTCAGCTTCCACGTTGGCCTCTGGGAGGGTCACACATCCCCTCACTCTGAGAGCCCTTGTGAGTAGTGAGCCGCATTCTCCCGGAGGAGGGCAGAGGCTGGAAGGAGAGCCCACTACCCACCTGACTGTGATGCCATCCATCTGCTGAGAGACCCCTTGCTTATCAGAGGAGGGGAGATTCCCACTCATACCCAGGCAGGGCAGCACTCAACAAGCCCTGAGCGTGTGGGGGCTGGAGCCGTGTGTTCTCAGTGTCTCCAGTCCTCTCAGCCACAATGCGTGGGGACAGCCTGGGAGACTTTGCAGGCAGGCCGGGCGTCAGGGGCGGTTGGCTGGGCTGCTGCAGGGAAGGTGTGCCCAAGAAGGAGGTGGTGGGCCTGCCAAGATGGTACTGAGATCAGCCTTCCTGCGCCCCCGCCCCCCCCCACACGTGTGCATCCCATTTACGAACGAAACAGTTTGGTGTTCTTTTTCTGTGCTTGATTCCCCTTTTCCCATTAAATTTGGAGGAGAACACCCGACCCTCAGGAGCAGGAACTAAAGACAGACGTCACCCAAACCCAGGAGCACGCATTGTGATTATTTTAGGACTTCCTCTCTGTGTACCTCAGTGGACCCCACCCTGCTTCTCAGACCCCTGGGCCTCAGGCGGCCAGGCCAGGTGAAGGGTATGGCTCACAAAAGCCATGATTGCCAGCCGGAGACCAGCCTGCAGGGCCCATGCCCCAGGCTCTCCTGCCCAGGACTTGGAGGGCATGGCCTCAGCTCCCTTCTGCCTGCCCAGCCTGTGTTGGCAGCTGTCTAGGACTCTGATTTTAGGGAAATCCCCGTGGGTCTGGAGGTGGCCGGGATGACGCAGGGCTTGTTTCTCACCCTTGACCTCTGATTGGTATCCCAGTCTCACCATTGTGTATCTGCAGCACACTCCAGCGAATCGGGGGACGGTTCACTGTGAGAACTCCAGGCTCCTTACGTGGTCCTGCACCCCGGCCCTCAGGTCCCACAGCGACCCTTATCCAAGAGTCGTCGTCCCCTTTCCTGTCAGGAAGCGCGGGGGGCCAAGTTCAGTGTTCTGTTGGTCTGGCTAATGCATCCCAGGGACCCAAAACATCCCTTGGGCTTTCGTTTGTATTGTCTTCCCAGTGGTCTTATTTTTACACTGTTTAATTTCTTCAGGCTGCCTCAGATCCTTTTGGAAACAGGCCGGTAAAAACCTCCACAAACAAGCGCCCCACCCAGCCTGGCATGCTCCCTTGCCCACATCCTGCTCTCAGTCCTCAGGACCTGGATAGAGGCCCTGCTGAAGTGGGGGCAGGGGGTCCCTCCTGGGGGTGGGGCAGGGTGGAGCTGGGCATCGCCTTAGAAACCAAGCGGACCTCCTCCTTGGGCCCCATAAATGATTCATTTCCTCTAAGTGTCCTGTGCTGTTTTCCAGCAGAATCTGATAGGTATGAATCAAGATCCTGGCTCTGGCTCATATTTTCTGCATGACTGGTGTGAGCTTTCCCTTTAGAAATATTCTTCCCACAGGGCCCAAGTCATTCTTTTATACTTGCTAGTGTAAGAGCGTGCACGTGTGTGTGTGTGTTGTGACTGGGGGCTGCGCATGAAGGGAGCTGGGGATGACATGTTTTCTTCTGATGGCTTATTTCCTGTGCTGGTGGATTCTTGGCAGCATTTAAACGCCTGGGCAGAGATGAAGAGAGAGGTTCCTAAGCTGCATAAGAAATTTCTAGGTTCTATGATGATGGCAAGAAACAGCCAAGCTCTGAAGCTGAGGAGAGAGCACTGCGGTTGGGGCCTCTCACTGTCATTTAGGCCAGAGGTCGACAAGGTGTGGCTCAATCAGCTCTGCACTTACTTGGGTAAATAAAGTTTTATTGGAACCCAGCACACGGTCTGTCCATGATGTATGGCTGTCTTCACACTGGAATGTCAAGGTTGAGTAATTGTGACAAATACCACATGGCTTGCAAAGCTGAAAATATTTACCGGCCGGCTCTTTGCAGAAAAGCTTGCTGACCCCTCATTTCAGATAAAGAACAGAGATAGGCCCCAAATAGCAGTCCCTGTAGAGAGCGCCTCCACCTCTCCAGCAGTTTTATCTTTTAGGTGTAATATGGAAACTTGAGCCCTCTCAGTTCTACCTGAAAGGGGCCGGAAGGACGGGGGCATCCTGGGATTTGGGTTTGGGGGAAGACTGGAGTTAGACTTGGCTTGGAGACCAGGCCCAGGATTGAGCTGGAGGTGCCATATGTATGTGTCTGTGATGGGATCGTTTTAAACAGGTGAGCTGCCTGCTGTGAACACAGCTTCACCTTGAGCTTTAAAAAGATTTGCTCCATGTGGAATCTAAAAAAGTCAAGCCTGTAAAAAAAAAAAAAGAGTAAAATGATGGGAATCAGGAGGGGGTTGGGGGGTGGTAAGATCAATGGTGTTTAAGGTACAAACTTATAACAAGCAGTAAATAAACCACAGAGATCTAATAATGTACAGTATAACGAATACAGACAATAGTCTTGTATTGTAATGGTATAATGTGATAAATATTGCTTCAGTGGCAATCGTAATATATAAATATATCAAAGTAACATGCTGTATACTTCAGATTTATAAAATGTAACATGTCAAGTTTATCAAATAAAATATGTACGTCTTTTAAAAAGCTCCCTCAGAGCTGAAAACCATGCAAAACGCTGAGCTACCTGAACAAGCTGAGTGCTTGAAAGTATAGAAAATAGGGCCTTTTAGAAAGTATTTGCAGCTGTGGATTTTGATGGCCTGGAGATGCAGGGTAACAGGTACTCCTTACTGTTGGTACTTACCACCCTCTGCACCTTCTGTGTGCTGGGCACTGTGGTAGGTGCTCTGTCATGCTCCATCTCAAAATAGCCCTGCCAGGTGGCTCCCATGACCCCGCCGATGGCCAGCAGAGGCCCAAGGTGGTCTTTTGCATGATACCACCCAACGCCGAGTCAGGGAGGGTAGTAGGCGGGGGCAGGCTGCCCAGTGCCCCAGCCCTCAGAGAACAGGGAACTAGCATTGCAATGGAGCTGCCCTGTGGCGCGAAAGGAGGAACGTCTTGACTGTAAGCATGGCTAAACACTGGGATAAGCTGTCGGGGAATGTGTGAAATCCCCATCTGGGGAGAGCTTTGGAAAGGAAACAATTTTCAAGTGTATTTTCAAAGCGTGGGTGTTTAGCTGCTGAGTGACAAGGCAGTGGTCTTGGTGGTGCTTTGGCTTTTAGGCCATTCTGTACCTAAGAAATCTAGAAGGCTTGTCCATCTCTTGAGGCCCACATGCCTATGTGCTGAGCCTCTGCCTCTGTTACTGTCAGCCCCAGGGCTCCATGCCCTGCCTCTCAGCCCACAGAATACTTAGGGGCAGGTGTGTTGGGTGGGTGGTCCCCAGCAGGTTTCATTGAGAGGACATCAGATATGGAAGTCTCAGGAAGTTTCTAGGAGAGAGTGAATGGATTGAGGCTTTCCTCTACTCTGGAGCAGGCACTGTCTCTTGTCCAGGTGGACTGAGGAACCTGGATTTGTCGTCTGAGGCACCACCTGGAGGAACAGGCTGGGAGCCCAGTCAGGCTGGTGAGGAACATAGTAGGGCAGAGTTCGCTTTGACAGGGGCAAGCATCACCACTTTCCTGCTGTCACAGACAGAAGCCCTCCCCTCGGATTGGGTGTAGAGGTCTGAGTGGGTCCTCCAACCACCACACACTATGCAAGCGAGTTTACTCCTGGCTTACATTTACCGGTACATCAGAGTCTGGGAAAGAGCCTTCTTGAGAAACAAGCAAACCACTCAGTGAACGTCATCTATTTCTTGTCTTCTGCTCTGACCAAACAAGGAACTGCTGGAAACAGCAGCCATAGCCAGTACTGATCCGGTAGGTATTTGCATGGTCAGGTCCTTTTTCTGTATCCATTGGTATGATCATGTGTTTCTCCTTTTCATTAATATGGGGGATTTTGAGTGATTGGGGGCAGGAAGGGGCAGGTTGTTGAACCAGCCTTGCATTCCAGGGCATAATCTACTTGGTTGTGATGTATTAACTCTGTATGTTTTGCTGCACGTTTTGCTGCTTTTTGTTGTTGCTGTTGTTGTTGCATCTGGATTCATGACAGATAAATGGCCCATACTTTTTTTCTTGTACTACGTTTATCTGGTTTTAATATGACAGTAATACAGGCCTCATAAAATGAGTTTGGAAGTATACCCTCCTCCTCTATTTCCTAGAAGAGATTGTGAAAAATTGGTTGTATTTCTTTTGTAAATGTTTGGTAATGAAATTGTCTCGGCCTAAAGTTTTTTGTCTGTTTAAAGTTTTTAACAGCAAATTTGATGCCTTTAACAGATACGGGACCATTCAGGTTATAGACTTCTTCTTGGATGGATTTTACTAATTTGTATCTTTCAGGGAATTGATTGGCCTGTTTCATCTGAGTTGTCAAGTTTATGTATGTAGAGTTGTTTGTAGTATTTTCTTTAAACATCTGTGAGATCACTAGTGATACCCATTTTTCATTCCTGATTTTGCTAATTTGTGTCTTTCTTTTTTTTCTTGTTTATTCTAACTAGAGGTTTATCAATTTTATTGACCCCCCCCTCTAAAGAATCAGTTTTTGTTTTCAATAACTTCTCTATTTTTTTGTTTTAAATTTTATTATCTTCTATTCTTATATTTATTATTTCCTTTCTTCAGGTTTATTTTGCTCTTTTTAAAATTTTTAGATGCTGCATCTGTGTGGAGGGGAACAGGTGCCTCATTTTTGCTGTTGTTCATTTGGAGTAAGGTGGACAAGATCAAAAGTTTAATGCCTCCTTCCTGGTCCTTTGGCCTAGAGAGAGCAGGTTTTTCTGATTGTTTCTTTTTCTTTCTGTCTGTGCCTCTTGGTGGTTTGGGCTGCTCTAGTATCCAAGCTGGGGCAGGCAAAACCTTTAAACTTCTCTGTATGATACTTTGGTGGTAGACACATGTCAGTATACATTTGTTCAAACCCACAGGATACAATATCAAGAACGAACTCTAGTGCAAACTGTGGATTCTGGGAGATAATGGTGTGTCGCTGTAGGAACATCAGTTATGGGCCCCACTGTGGGCCAGGATGTTGATGGTGAGGGAGGCTGTATTTGGGGGGGGGGGGGGGGCTGCACATATGAAATCTCTGTACCTTCTGCTCAGTCTTGCTGTGAACCTAAAACTGCTCTAAAAAGAAAAGTGTTTAAAACACACACACACAGCACCAGACAAGTCACTGCCAGGTGTCCCTCGAGTCCTGAGGTCCCTCTGTGCAGTCCTCCTGTTCTCTCAGGGCCCTCCGGAGTCCCATGATAGCTGTTCACGTGTCTTGTCTAGAGTTTTAGCTGTGAGTGGGGACGGGTGCCGTGCTTCCTCCTTCTCCCCAGGAGCTGCCTCTGGATGTCCTGCTCTCTGTGTGGAGCGCCCTGGGATTGACCGCTGCCCATAGACATCACTCAGGGTTGCTGCCTGTGCTGGGCACCTCAGCCTTCCCCAGTAACTTCCCACGGCCCCTCCTGAAACCCCGGGCCTGGCCCAGCTGACACCTTCGCTGCAGTTTCAGGCCTGGCCTCTGGGACCCTCCTGGCCTTGTCCCTGACAAGCTGGAGTGACTTCCAGGTTGGGATGCTGCAGAAGCTCCTCTCTTTGCCTCCTTGTGCTGTTTTCTCAGCAGCAGACCCTAGTCTGCCCAATCCCTGCTGTGACCCCGGTCCTTCTGTTGATCCTGTGGCCTGACTCACAGGCCCTGGCAGAGTAGCTACAGCCATCTGCACGTTAACTAAACATCCTGCCCCCGTTTTGGGCCACGAATGCATGGGGACCTTTGGCAACATCAGGAATTCCTGGCCAGAGGATGGCAGAAATTGCCCGCACCCCCGTCCCCACCCGTCCTGCATGCCAGGCCTGCCTTCCCATCAGCCCACTCCCCAGCTGCCATTCCCTGGAGCCCCCGCCCCCTGCAGTTGTCGTGGACACATAGCGTTCCTTCGTGGAATGTGCCCCACTCTGGTATGGAGTTCCGTCTTCTCTGTGGTGGGGGCCCCGGATGGAGTGGGGAGCGGAGCATCTGGAACTGTCTGATGGAGCAGATAGCATCAGGTGAGTTATTGTTTCTCCCTGTGTCTGTTCCCGTTGGTCAAATGAGAGTGATTCTGGGGATTTACAGGGTCGTGTTAGGGTGAGCAGTAAGGCCCCTAACAGCCTGGCTCCCTGTAGGTACTTAGGAATGGGGTGTGTGGTGGTGGGGGGTGTTTGAGACAGTTTCTCTGCTGTGCTTCCACAGTGGGGCCAGCAGCGCCTGCTTCGTGGAGCTGTGGCGTTAGCGGCCCCGTGGACTGGGGCTGCCTTGTCGGGAGGCTGAGCTGGCTGTGCTCTCCCGGCCCCTGCCCGCTGCCGCGCGGAGCAGCCGTGGAATCCAGCAGGAATGCACAGCGCGCTCTTCCCTGGATACTCAGGCCACCTGCACCATCTGGCGGGGCTCATGGAGCACATGGGCCCGTGAGCTATGTCTCCACCCACGCCTGCTCCCACATTTATTCCCCATTCTCAGAGAGAGAATCTCATCCCAGGCTAGAGCTGCAGGAGGGGGAGGGAAGTCCCAGACCAGTGAGCCGGGCTTTGGGGTCTTCCCATCCTCTTTGTTAGCCCTGCCTGCTCCCTAGGGCATCCGTGGCCTGTCCAAAGACCACTCCTCCTTTTGACTTCAGTTACCTTGCCTTCTCTAGCCTCCTTGTCCCGGGACTCACTGTCAACTTATTAACTCAGACCTTGGCATTACCCCCTAATTTTCTGTTGCTTTCTTGGCTCCCCAGCAGTTGGAAGCCTTGAGACCCAGTGCTCCGCCAAGAGCAGGTCCTGCCGGTATCAGAGCTCCTGGGTCAGGGAGGGCGGCAGAACCTGTGGGCGCCGTCCTGGATGCCGCCCCAGGCCCAGGACCCCGCACTTCCTCAGTGTGCTGGCTGATGAGAAACCTGAGGCCCAGAGAGAGAGAATCTGCCAAGGTCACTCACCTGGGCAGTGGTGAGGCTGGGTTTGAGTCAAATCCTGTGCTACCCAGTGTGTGAGTTCTGCTCTGAGCCAGCAGGCAGCCTGGGTGTGGCGGGGGGCTTGCCAGAGGGGGTACCCACCTCTGCAGCCTGGAGAGGCAGGAGCCCGGGGCAGACAGGGCGTAGCCGGGATTGAGGTTCCACCCCGGCTTGGCCACTCACCAGCGCTGTGTCCCAGTGACTGGTCAGAAGCCCACCTGAGATGCCTATGGGTGCACATGGCCACATCCTCCTTCAGCCTCGAGGTGAGGTAACCAGTGAGAGACTGTAAGTGCTGCTATGTGGCACAGATGTAGGGAGGTCTTACTGACAAGGTCTGACACTGTAGCCTCAGGCCACAGATCCTCTTCTGTGTCAGTTTGGCAAAGGTGAGTGGGAGCTGCCAACCTGAGACAGTGGGCTGTGCTTCCTTCAGTGAATACACACACACATGGCACACACAGCACGTGCGACATACATGCTTCAGACACATGTCACACACAGAGACACTGCTCTGCACAGAGGGGAATGTTGGGGTATGAACGCCACTCAGATGGTTTCAGCCTACACTTGGGTTCAGAGCCTCAGAGAGGAGACTCTTTCCAGACTGTTGTGATCTGGTGGGAAATCTCCCCTCGGGGGCTCCTCTGCACCTGCCATGGTCTCTTGGGACCCTTGACAACTCCGGGCAGAGCCCCGAGCTGGGGGGAATGTAGCACTGGAGGCTCCCAAGGGCCTGCGTACCAGCCTACGGCCCTGTCCCGCTCGGGTGCTCAGCTCCTGAAACGCGCTTCCAAGAAGCCTGTGTGGCTCCAGGCTTTGGCGGCTTCTCTTCGCTGCGCCCGCGGCCCTTCTCTTGGCAGAGGCAGCCTGTGGCAGTTCTCTGCCCAGTGGTGACAGGCTGTTCTTGTTTGGAAACAGCAAAGACACCATCGCTGCTTCCCCCCCACCTTTCCCAAAACACTAGGCTGGAGTTCAGTGATGCACGGGAAGTGCAGGCTCCACGTCTGCACGGAGTGGGGTACCCAGGCCCTGCTCCCCACTCCTGGTCCTCAGGAGAGCAGTACCTTCACCTGCTACTACGGGAGCCGTGCCAGCCAGGGGCCCACAGAAAGTCAGTTGTTTGGCCCTGGACACGTGGAGTCGGTGGGCAGACATTGGAGGCTCTCTTGGTTGTCACCCAAAAAAAAAATCACTTTTGGTTTTTATGACTCAGAGGTGAGCTCAGTGCAAACACCCTTCAGATGTTCTGAAGCCCAGGCGCGTCCTCCGGGTGGCTGTCAGCTGTGGGGTGTCCGTGTGAGCGTTTTCAGAGCTCCAGGCACAGCTGGGCTGTCCAGAGATAGTGAATGGAAACTTACCGTGTGTGATCAGCTTAAAAAGGGGTGGGGTGGGGAGGTCGCCTTTCGTCTCTTGTGTCCTGGTTCCCCTGTGTGTCACTGGGCATGTGCATAGGTCGGTGGTTGTGTATTCTGGTCTGGGCCCTGAGATTGCGCCATGCTTAGAATAAGTGGGAACAAATGAGGAGGCCCCAGGTGGTCGGTGACCTGGCGAGGAACAGGACTCAGGACTGTCCTGGGGAGCTGATGAGTAGTCCAGGAGGGTTCTGGCATCTGGGTGCAGGTTGTGAAGCCAGTGGGAAGTTGAAGAGACTCTTGCACAGGGTGAGTGGGAGAAAGAACCTGGGAGAGTGTCCGCCTGGCAGGGGGTGTGGGTGTCAGGTTTAAGTCACACTGGGGAAAGGGGGCTGGAGAGGCAGGCTGTGAAGAGTTGGTATAATAGAATTCAGTGGCCTGGGGAAGCCATCAGGATGGAGAGGGTGCGATTCAAGGCCCAGGATGGAGCATTGAGTGTTTGGGATACAGGGCCCAGGACAGGCACTGCAAGAGCTGAACCTGCAAAGGGAGAAGGAGGCCAGGGAGGTGGGCATGAGCCGGTGCGTGAGCCGGAGCGGAGGGTCCGGGTCGATCCTGGACGGGCTGCAGGAGCAAGTGCCCAGAGCAGCCTGACACCTGTGACAGTAGTGGGGGCCGTGCGGGCGAGAGAGGTTTGTGAACACTGTCTGACCACGGCTCAATGCTGCCTGTCCTGGCTCTGCGGCATGTTGTACCTGACACCCTTGATGGCTAAGCCACAGTGACGGTGAAAACCTCGTGGGCCTGAGAATCGGCTCAGTTCCTGTTTCACTTCAAGGGTCTCCCCGCCACACCCTGAATTTCCTAGAAGCAGACACACTGGGGCCCTGCCTTCTAGGACAGTAGAGTACTGGGTATAGGCCCAGGTCAGTGCTTCTTCGACTGAGGGAAGTGCTCCACGGAGCAGCGAGGACGTCAGTGTTCAGGCCTGTGACCGCAAATGCATGACGGGGGCTGCCGAAAGGTGGGGGCGTCTGGAAACTTGTAATATGTGTGGGGGGTATGCTGGCCAGACTTCAGGGAGGGACATCTCCGGGTGCCTCCCCCTCAAGGCCACGGAGCTGTAACAGTGGGGGCTGCCTCCCTGGATGGGGATGGTGGCTAGAGGCCCCACTCTTCACCCAGCTCTGAGGCCTGCCTGCTGCTGAGCCACCCAGGTGCCCTCCGGGGGTCTCACGCCCCCTAGAGAAAAGCTGGTCTCTCCAGACAGGTCCCTTGAGCCCTGCAGTCCAGCTCCCTGCTGGCTCTGAGCATGGCTGTCTCCTGCCTGTCACCTCTGTCCTGCAGCACCAGGGTGCACCAGGTCTGGGCCTTGCAGGGAGCTAGGGGGATGCTTGCATGCAACGCTGCCGCATCGCTGACTCATTGGCCTCTTTGGAAGGGGAGGAGAGAGCCGGCAGCTCCGAGGTGTTCTGGGCCCAGCTCGAGTGCCCCAGCTTTCCTAGTGGCATCCCTCACCCTCCAGCCAGCAGCAGCGTGTGCACAGTTCACGTGAGAACAGGGGAACACACCTGCACACACAAGAGTGATTTAAGAAGACAGAAAGCATTTTTTATGGGAAGGATCCATGTGGGCAGAGCCAAGCCCCCTGGGTGTAAGTGGTGAGGATTCCCTTCACGAAGACCGAGAGAGGACTGACCCATTGGATGCCAGACATCTGTCGTGGCTGTGGGATCTGACTGCGTCTCCACTGCTCTCATCTGCAGCGGGGATGGGATGCTGAGACAGCAGCCCCAAGAGCGAGCTGGCGTCCAGGCCGTGAGGAGCAGGGATTAGCTGCCAGGAAGTCTGAGCTCCCATTGTCTTTCACAGCTCCTGAGTGAGTGAGCGCTGGGCGGAATGACCAGTCGAGTCAAGCTGTTAGGCTACAATGTGGGGCATTTCTGGGACAAGTGCCAGGCTCAGAGCTGGTGTTGGATACGTCCGGGAGCCTTTCCAGATGCCTTGTCTCCCTCATGATCACACAGTTCCGGGGGTGGAGGAGGGGGGCTCTTCCCAGTGTCTGCAGCTGCCGGGCTAGGGCCTGCTATGGCGTGGTGGTCCACACTGCCCCCGTTCATGGGTTGGATCTGTCCCTGAAGGACCTGCTTTTCCCAAAAGGTGCTTTTGGAACCCAGCATACCCCACCCAGACTCTTGTCAGGACCCACCCGCCTGGCCTGGCTGGCAGGTGACAGAGATGGAGCCCTGAGTGGCTGTGTGGCGGCTGTGCCTGGGGGGAAGGGGGCAGATTGGGAACCTGGTCCAGGCTGTCATACCCTGTTGACAACTGGGATTGTCACCCTAGGTGGTAATTCCCACATGACAGTTTCATGTTTCAGGTCAAGGGCTGAGGCTAGTCCTCTGGCTTCTCTCCCATCCGGACTGAGATCCATGCCGCTTGTTTCCCTGGCTGGCCCCTCAGCTGTTTTCGAGACCCTGTGTTCCAAAGAAACCTGCAGCCCACAGACTCTGAGGCCCTGGGGCCGTGGGGAGAGCTCTGCCCCTGCTGGTTCTTGTGCAGAAGAGAACGGCGGAAGCGCCTCAAGTGTGGGATGCTGGAAGGCCCAGCCTTCCTGGTGGACCAGCCCCAGGCCTCTGACGTGGGCTTTGGGGTGGGCCATGCAGCTGGGATCACCAGGCCAGGGTTACCTTCTGACCCACAGTGGCTCTGCAAGTGCCACGGCCCCTGCTGACGTGTTGCCCCCAACCCCGAGAAGAATCTTCCCAGTACAATAGCCTCAAGCATGTGAGCTTGATGTTTCCTCAAGGGGCGGCCTCAGCCTGGTGTGGCAGTAGGGAGCCAAGCCAGCCGGGAGAAGCAAGGCACAAGGAAATCATTCAGTCTTCTGGAAAGGAGCCACACGATGCCTATAACTGCTGCAGGTTGGACCAGGTGAATAGCTGCCGCTTCTGATAATTATGCTAAATGATACTTGTTCTTCTGGACGCTTCTTCCCGCTGGCAAGGGAGGGAAGGGTGGCCTGCTCATCACCCCCTCGGGGTGTGTGGGTGGAGTGTCATTATCCCCATTTCACTGGTGGGAACATCAAGATGAAATGAGCCTCCAAGGGCCTCCCTAATCCTGGTTTATCTGTCGTCTCTCTCTTTCGGGGATGATAGAAGAAGAAGGCCCTGAAGGTGGGGCAGTGGTGGGGAGGGGGTGGCACAGAGCGATTGTATTTCCCTTTCCAAATATGTAAGTCAAGGATGGGGGAGTTCCTGGCCACCTGATTCATGAGCACGAAGATTTTCCAGGAGAAAATCCATTTTGGCCTGGACGTATAATAGAAACCATGCAGCCTCCTGATCTGTTCTTTGGTTTTTAACATCTGCTCACATCTGGTGCATCTCAGACTCTGGTGCAAAAAATAAAATATCTTCCTCCTTCCCTGACTCACCCCTAAGATGCCTGGAGTTGGGGAGCCAGCTTAGGGTATGGCTATACCCCCTGAGGCTCTAGGGGGTAGCCTTGGGTGGGCAGCCCTGCCTGGGTGACCCCCACTTACAATTCAGCTGACTAGTAGTGGGGCTCAAGGCATTTTGCTTCCACTTACAAGCCTTCAAATTTCCTCTGTAAAAGGAGACACTGCCGGCCCCTGGTGGAGGGTGAGCATTTGAGGCTAGTGCACCTGCTAGTGCCTGGTGCTACACCTATGTGTCACACCCTGGGGAGTCTCAGAGCTCCTGCCTCAGCCCGGCATCCTGGGTGCCTTCTCTGGGCATCTGGAAGCCAGTAACCTCCCAGGAGCACTGTACACTGGGTTGACCTGGGACTGACTATGGATGGGAGGTGCAGGACCTGAGCAGGGGAGGGAGGCCGTAAGCAGGGAAGGCATGAGCCATGGGCAGGGGAGGCACAGGCCCTGGGCAGGAGAGGCACAGACCATGGGCAGGGGAGGCACAGGCCCTGGGCAGGAGAGGCGTGAGCCATGGGCAGGAGAGGCACAGGCCATGGGCAGAGGAGGCACAGGCCCTGGGCAGGAGAGGCGTGAGCCATGGGCAGGAGAGGCGTGAGCCATGGGCAGGAGAGGCGTG
>PVKE010000857.1:40093-119681 GCA_004027555.1 Craseonycteris thonglongyai
AGGGGAGGCACAGGCCCTGGGCAGGAGAGGCGTGAGCCATGGGCAGGGGAGGCACAGGCCCTGGGCAGGAGAGGCGTGAGCCATGGGCAGGGGAGGCACAGGCCCTGGGCAGGAGAGGCGTGAGCCATGGGCAGGGGAGGCACAGGCCCTGGGCAGGAGAGGCGTGAGCCATGGGCAGGGGAGGCACAGGCTCTTCCCGACTGGTATTTGCTGGCCTATCAGGAAGACTTGAGTAGCTTCGGGGCCTTCTGTGTGGCACATGCTGGTCTGGGCAGCTGGGGCTTTCTGTGCCCGCCTGGTGATTTTGTTGTCAGGGTGACATCATGAGGGCTGAAGGGTCCCAGGATTTCAGGGTCCTCTCTGTGCCCCTCTCCCCACAGAACCAAGGGCTTTGATGACAGGCCTCTGGTCAGGAGGCAGTGGCTAACTGGATGGAGAGCATCTCATTTATAAAGAAATTTGACCCACTTGGTGCAGATACAAGAAGGCACAGCTGTCAGCCTGACCATGGAGGAGAAAGCAGAAAAACCACCAAAACCAACCAGATAAAAGGGACAGCAGTCGCTCACTGCCCACCGGTGGCCCAGGGTCATGGTGCCAGGCAGTTCTGACGTCTGTCCGGAATGATGCTCTTGGTTTTCAGGAAACAGCTGGATTATGTTCCAGGTTCCCCGCTTAAGAGAGGAAAACAGATCTGGGGTTTTGTTTGTAATATTTTTTAGATGAAAGAACATAATAACATAAAACTAAGCGTTTTAAAGTGAACTATTTAAGGGTATTTAATATATTCACAATATTCATGTATTCATAAAAGTAGAGACTCTAAGTATCTATGTTCTGTCTGCGTGGATATGCTTATTCTGGGATATGACATACAAAGCGAATCAGGTCTCTTGTGATTGTCTTCTTAGCATAAAATTTTCGAGGTTCGTCCGTGTCGTCGCGTGTCTCCATACTTCATTTCTTTTTGAAGCTGAGTAGCATTCTGTTGTATAGCTGTGCCACAATTTGTTTATCCACTCATCAGTTGAAGGGCATTTGACTTGTTTTACCTTTTGGCTCTTGTGAATAATGCTGCTTGAACATTCTGGAACAAATTTTGGTTTCTGCCCTAGTTTTCACTTCCTTTAGTTATGTACCTAGGAAAGGAATTGCTGGATCATATGGTCATCAGCTCAAAGCGACTGAATAGACGAAGCCAGGCTCCACCTGTTTCTCTCTCGGAGACTTGATTTCCTGGAAAATGGACATGTGGGGGTGGTCAGCCCTGCTGAGCCCAGAGGACACACCCAGGAAAGGAATGCGTATGTTAGTGGGGATTTTGTCAAATATACGTCAATGATTTGGGGCTTTTCCACCCCGAACCCGTGGGTAGAAGCTGTTCTCAGCTCACAGGGCATTGGGAGGAAGGCTCGAGGCTGTGAATGAGTGGAGGTCCAGAGCCGGCACTGACCCCGTGGGACCTGTGGACCCCGTGGTGAGACCTGGACCTCTCTATCCCAGAACCTCTCTTGGAGGAGTGATTCCTACCTGGCAGGATCCCCACCCCCTCCCAAGGATGTAAGCTGCCATCTATGAAAGTAACCAGCACCGCCACACCACTGCCACTGCTGCTTGCCTGCGACCCCCAAGAGGGGGCACGCGCTGGGGAAGGAGGCTTCTGCGGGTAGGAGGGGGTGGGGCTCCAGGTCCACCTCTTGCAGATACCTTTCTGCAGTAGCTCGCTCAGCCACAGGAAGGAAGATGATGTTTGATCCGCTTTTACTTTTATAAATAAATACAGCCCAGCCGTTCACTGACAGTGTAAACAGGGATGAGAGACCCCCGGCCCTGCCCAGAGTCTTTTTGCGTGGTTGAGTTTTGCCCCCCCACCCCCGCACCCCCACCCCCACCTGTGTTCCTTCTCCCTCTCTCTGGCCCCTGGTTCAGTGCGTGCTTATCAGAGAATCCCGCCCCTCGCCCTTTCCAGCTGTTTCCTTCTGTTCTGGGTGGGGAGGGCTGAGAGCGTATCCTTTGTTCTCTCAAGGGCTTGTTCCAGGTTCTCACCCCGGGACACCTGGGCCCAAGCCTGAGACAGGAGCTGGGATCCTGGAGCCCCAGCAACAAGGTGCCTTAAAGCAGGATTTGGGGACCCTCCCAGGCACGTTGGATGGAGGAGGGCCTCCCTGTTGGCTGCTCCCAGGGGATATGTGGCTATCAGTCTGACTTTGGTTCTGCACACATCCCCTGGGAGTCCCTGCAGCACAGGCCCCAGAAGGAGACACATGTTCCCTGACTTGCAGAAGTGAAAACTAGAGGCAAATGTCAAAGTTACTGGAGCTGTTTGAACAAAGGCTTGGAGAAGAGACAGACAGACAGACCACTGAAGGTGTTACCGGAGGATGGGCTCCTCCTCGGCGCTGTGTCCAGGTTCTTGGTGTCCCGAACAAAGAACTGAGGTGGACACCAAAGTACAGCGGTGAAAGAAGTTTATCGAGGAAAAAAAAGTAGAGAAAGTACACTTCCAGGAGGTGGAAACAGGCCTGGAGCAAGAAGAGGTGGCTCAAAAGGCCCATCACAGGGGCTGAACAGTTTTTATTGCCTTTCCTTGGGAAAAGGGAACACCCTTTTGGGTGGGTGGGTGGGGGGAGCACTTCTTCCCTCCTATCTCCTCCTATGGTTGTTTAATGTGGGGCAGGGTCTCCTGAGAATAGGGTGGTAACCACCCTGGCAATGCATGCTCTATGGGAGGGGTCCTGAGACCCACCCTCCCACCCCTGTTCTAGCTGTCTGCCTAGCCTTCTTGGGACATGCATGATCCCCTTAAAGCTCTATGGGAAGTTGAGGGGCTGAAGGTCTCTTCTTCAGTATCTACTTCCTGTTGGGTGTGGTTGTCCCTACCTATTGGGGAGTCACAGAACTCTCACCCTAACTGGGCTAAAAGGGAAGTGTCCTGGGATCCATCCAGAAGGTCCTGTTCAGTTCTTCAAACAAGGTAGATTGGAATTCTTGCTGGGTTATGAGCCTTTTCCCAGTGGTCCCTACACCAGGAGAGATAGATTTGATTAATACCATTAATCAAATGTTTGTAATTTAGTTTGTAAAACAGACCCCAGAACCGTGGCTTAGCCCCTCGGGGTCTGTGGCCCGAACTCTGGCTTAATCGGTTATCCCTGGGACATTGCTTGCCCAGGAGCTAGTTTCTGGATGGAATCAGCTAATACAGAAGACAGGAGACATTCCAGTCTAAATCCCATCTCCCCTTGATTAGAAAGAGTGATTAAACTAGAAACTGGAAAGACAGCATAAGGGTTGAGAAGTGAGGGTTTAGAGAGGGGTCTTTTCCACTATCAAAGGGACTGAGGCTAGTCTGAAGGCAACTGGTGTTTTCAAGGGAGGTCGGCATTGCCGGTTACAGGCATGTGCTGTGCAGTTGCCGCTGAGGGGTCCTATGTGGGCACTGGGTATGAGCTGGGAGGGGCCAGGAATCTCATTTGGCCTGGGCCTGGACTGGGGAAATGCAGGTGGGCAGGGAAGAGGCCCGGAAAAGGGCACGCGTTAACTGTCACGGCTGAGGGATGGCCCAGAACCCACTGTGTGTCTGCTGGGAACAGTGAGTGTACCAGTTTGGGTGGGTCCAGGAGTGTGATGCAGGGGCTGCTCCTGAGACAACATTGGCAGAGCAGGTGCACAATGTCCTTCTGTGTCTTCCTTATTAAATAAATACACAGGTAGAACATCCCATCACCCTTCCCTCTGCCATCAACTCAGGGGACACACTGCTTGGAAGTTTCGATTCTTGTTTTGTGCTTATTTCAGATGTGGTTGCAGGGGGCTGCTGATGTTTTCGAAGCTCTTCCAAGGACAACAATGTGTAGCTAGGCTGGGACACCTGTTAGGGATAAAACCTACCAGGCACAGCCACATCAACATTGTCACAGGCTGGGAGGGACTTAGGAATGTGTGTAATTAAGTATACGTAACATAAACTGAACCATTTTAACCAATAGTAAGTGTACAGTTCAGTAGTATTGAGTACATTCATGTTGTTGGGCAACTGTCCCCACCATCCATCGCCAGAAATTTCTCTGTCTACATTCAGCAACAGTCCCCCAGCCCCCCTCCATTAGCCTCGGGCACCCACCATTCCACTTTCTGCCGCTATGAATTGGGCTGCTGAAGTACCTCATATAGTGGAATCACAGAGTAAGTGTGTCTTTTTGTGCCTGGCCTGTTTAACTTAGCATAACGTCCTCAGAGTTCATCTATGTGTAGCATGTGTCAGAGTTTCCTTCCTTTCTAAGGCTGATATCCCATTGTATGTCCGTACCGCATTCTGTTTATCCATTCATCCGGCAGTGGACACTTGGGTCGCTTCCACCGTTTGGCTGTTATGAATAATGCCACAGTGAACACGGGTGTACAAATATCTGCTCAAGTCCCTCCTTTAAGGTCTTTTGAGTCTGTGGCGGGTCTGAAGGGACTGGGGCTAGTCTGAAGTGGAATTGCTAGATCATATAGTTATTCTGTGTTTAAATCTTTGAAGGATTTTTTATTTAAAGCAGTACTGTCCTTGAGGTGTAAGAAGTCAGAGTGATCTGGGCAGTGGCTGGGAGGACCCCCGTGCCCTGAGACTTAATCCTCCCACTTTCTGCCTTCTTTTCTTGTGTCAGAGAAAAGGTTTGCAGAGTACTGGGATTGGGGCTGTTAAACCCACTGGCCTGGTGAGGGGGGAGGTGTCAGATTTCACTGTGCACACCCCCTGTCTCAGCCGCTGCTATCTGCAGAGCTCCCGGCCAGAAGCGACCTTGCACTTCCTCTCCCCCAGCTGGTTAGCTGTGCAGCTGTTCCTCCCTCATCTCCCTGAGCCACCTGTAGCCAGAGGATCCCGGCCTGCACCCCTCTCTCCTACTGTTTGGTTTCAGCTTTGGGTAGAGTTTTGCAGAAAGTGCCCAGCTGCTATGGCCACCAGGTCCCCAGTCCTGCCAAAGTGTCAAGGCCTACAGAGCTTTTCCAACTGGATGTGCCTGGTGGAGGACAGGAAAGCATGCCTCTCTCTCACTTTACTCTGGTTCTTGGGAGATGGCTGCTTTCAAAATCCCCAAATAACACACCTTTGCTCAAAAGGAGGGGGATCTTGTGTGTGGGGGGACCTCAGATGTGAAAGGCCACCGTGTGAGAGGCAGGCAGGTCCCTGTGTCCTGGTTAGAATGGGGGACAAGGAGATGGGGGGTTTTCTTCCCTGACCCTCACATTTGCATTGGAGTAGGCTGGGGGCACCAATGAAAGTGGGGGAACTCACTCTGTGTTAGCTGGGACAGTGAGCTGAAGCCCTCTACCAGAGGGGTGACTGGCCATCTGGATGCCAGATTTAAAAGCGTCAGTTACTCAGACATTGGTTTGAAGAGACATGTGCCCAGTGGGAAAATGCCTGGGTTTTGAGTTAACTGGAGCCTCATAATTCCCCAGTGGAATTTGACTGCAAAACCTGGTCACTGAATCTCACCTGGTGGAGGCCACGTGTCCACATCAGTTGATGGCCCACTTGACACTGGCTGGCAAACTCTCCCCCAGGCCCTTGGTTTTTGCACCAGGTGGGTTTTATCCTGACCAGGTTTTAGGCAGGATGTCAGCAAGAGCCAGCATGTTGCTTCACAAACATGAAATCTTGCGGCTCTTCTGGAATGAGCCCCCCTGGAGCCCGGGTGTGACCCTGAAGGTCTCCCTGGGGAATCTCTCTGTGTTATGTCCTTGGATGTGAGCTCTGTGTAGTCACCAGCCTGGAAGTTAGATGGCAGCACCCAGACAACAGCAATGAAAAATATGTTGCCTTTTAAAAAACAGTATAGGGGAAGCCGGGATGGCTCAGTGGGTTAGGCGCTCACTTTGCAGCCCCAGGGACCGAGGATCGAATCCCGGCCCCGGCCCGTGCGGACCCATGTGCTGAGCTGGGGAGTACCCCCAGTTCAGTTCTCTCTCTGTCTCTGTATCTCTCTCTCTCTTTCTCTCTCTCTCTCTCTCTCTCTCTCTTTCTCTCTCTGTTAAAAACAATAATAAATAAATAAATAAATAAAAAACAGTATAAAGGTTCTTAGAGTGAACACGTGGGTACTGATCATTCTGAGCTCATGTAAGAGTCTGGTCCAGAGGAAGCATGGGGGGCTGTGAGGGGGAGAGTCAGGAGGTCAGGAGGGCACAGCCAACTGCCCAAAGAGAGACAGTAACGCTTTAGAGCTGCCTGGGCCTCTGTCGGCTGTTTAGTTCACACTTCAGATTTTAAAGACAGGAAAACTGAGACATGGGCAGCTTAAGGGACATAGAGGTGGGAGCAAAGCTCTCTTCTGAGAAAGTCCCACCACAGCTCTGAGAGCTGGCCTGCCTGCCCCACCTGGAGGACAGGTAGAGCAGGGACCCCATGGCCCCACAGACCAGTCAGGCTCGCTGTGAGGACGGCCCTCCCTGACAGCTTAGGGTTCCCAGGTTTCCAGTATTCTAGATGTTGAGTGGATAAGGCCACTGTGTTCATTTTATTAAAAAAAAAGAAGAATCTCTGATTCTCCAAAAGGAAGTAGAAGCTGATGTTAGACCCATTTCTTGGGGTGGGTAGGATGCAGCGTTAGGGTTCTGTACTAACAGGGTTTTGTTTTGTTTTTGTGTTTGTGTTTTTTAATACAACTGAACTCAGGGAAGCTGGGAAGGCTCAGTGGGTTAAGTGCTCACTTTGCAGCCCTGGGGACTGTGGATCAAATCGCAACTCCGGCCCATGTGGACCCATATGCTGAACTGGGGAGTGCCCCCAATTCGGTTCTCACCGGGGTGAGACCCCGGCCCAGTTCCTGCCCTGTGCAGCCTCACGCCCACCTGTGGAATGAAAAACTATGTGGGAAAACTAATGATTTGCAGCTGTGGAGACTGTTTGGGGCCTTCCCCCTTCTCTGTCTCTGTATCTCTCTCTCACTGTCAAAAACAATAGAAAATAAATAAATCTTTAGTACAACTGAACTCTGCCTGGTTGTCCAGGGATGCTGAGTAACAGCTAGTTGAGTGCTTTGCAAGATCTTGAGAGGAAGAGGAGGCAGAACTTGGCTGTGGCCTCTGGCTCTCCGCAGGCCAGTGGACTGAGTATTAATACCAACAGGGTGGTGCCCACGTGGAAAGAACTGAAAACGGTCCCCCTCTGGGATTGACTGCTGGGTCAGCCCTGGAAATCCATGGGTGGCCCTGCGCCCACCTGGCCTGGGTCGTCTAGGCAGCACCAGCACCAGCACCCAGAGCCTGGGCCCCAGAGTGAGTGTTTGGTGGTGGAAGTCGTTGTGGTAAACTGGCGCTTGAAAGCTGCAGAGGCCACCTGCGGTGGTGACCTGTGGGTGGGGCTGTTTGCAGGTGACTCATGGTGGAAGTGATGTCACCTGATTGATATTACCCAGTTGATGTGACCTCTTGGAAACCCCATGGGCTGTGAAAGTGCCCTATGGAAAGCGTCAGGAAGTGGCCTTCAGTGAGGCTGGGCGCAGGCTGGGCCTGGGAACAGCTACAAAGCGGCCGTTGGGTGTGGCTTTGTGATTTAACTTGGGAGGGAGGAGGTGCCTTGAGAGGGAGGTGTTACTCTCCGAAACTAGACAATCTCCAGCAGCAAGGAGCCTGTAGTAGGATAAGCCACTGTGTTGGCATAGGCACACTTGGACCCGGGTAAAGGTGGGCTGGGATTTTGCCAGTTCGGTTGGGAGGTGGGCTGTGAGTCAGCCAAGGGACAGGGTAGGGAAGGGAGGAGGGCAGCCATGGGGCGCTGCTCATGAGGCCACCACGGCTGGCACCTGGGCAGGTGTGCTGGCCCGTGATCCTCGCCCCATCACATCCCCACGGGCAGGTATACAAGGACCGTCCCTGACAGCAAGACACTAGCATTGGGGGTCCACCTTTCTGTAATGTCTCAGGCCCCTTGTTCCAAGAGGGCAGATGTGCCCAGATGGCATTGGAAGGCCAGTCTCGTTTTGTCTGGGGAGCAAGCTGCTCTTTCATCCCCTGGCCCTGGGGATTCCATTGTGAAGATGGGGTCCCTGCGTGACACCCGCAGGTGACACACGACATCAGCTGGGTACCTGCTGGGACAGGTGGGGCATGAACACTCCCAGGCAGACAACCCTCCGGCCGGCTTCCTGTCTCTAACGTGGGCCTCTTCTCTGCACACACAGATACATCATTCGGAACGCCACCTGGGTACAGCTGTGCTGCGGACCGGGCAGAGGAGCGGCGCCGACACCAGGATGGGCTGCCCTACATCGATGACTCACCCTCCTCCTCGCCCCAGCTCAGCAGCAAGGGCAGGGGCAGCCGGGACACCCTGGTCCCCGGAGCCCTGGAGTCCACCAAAGCAGTGAGTCCTGGTCGGTGGGCTGGCTGTGAGACAGTGCTTGGGCTCAGCTCCAGGTACCTGTTCTTGTCCCAGAGGCTCCCTAAAGCACAGCCACTTGCTCAGTTGGTGATAGAGCAACCAAGGTTGGATGTCCAGTCACTAAAACTCCTTCCTCCTCCCTTCATCTGGGGCACGGGGACCGCCTGCTGGGTATGATGAACAGGGAGGTCATGGAACTGTGAGCGAGCCCACAGGAGGCAGGCAGCTCTGGCTGAGAACCTGCGGGTGTCCCCAGCAGGAGTGGCAAGCAGGGTGACATCCAGGGTTTTTTTTATTATTACCAAGGGGCAGGACCAGAGACACTGGGCTCAGCAAAGAGGGGCAGATATGACCCCAGCCCACACCTTCTCACATTCAGGGCTGGACGGGCCCTCCAGCCAGGGGCTGCTCATGGGCACCCAGAAAGCACATGGGCTTAGGTGCAGAAGTGGGGTGCCTGTGCTACATCAGCAGGTGGCTGGCAGGGCCCACAGGTGCTGTGGGATTTTTTCCTGTTTTGGTTTTAAGAGGTGGTCAGAGTAAATGCATATATTCAATCGATCACCCCTGAGAGCTGGCGCAGGGGTGTTTGAAGACAAGCAGGCCTGCTTTGTAATTTTGCTGCTGGCCATTCATCATATCTATAAGTCAGCAACCACAAGTTCATTCACCTTTACAATTTACTTGCCATGGGCTCTTTGACTACTCAGGGGCCCCTGTGAGGCCCTGTACCAGTTGCAGGCACATAAACGTCACCAGTGTCCCTTTGGCTCAGCTCTGCCACGTTATTTGTCTCAGGAGCTTTGACGTGAATAGGGATAGTGTCTGCCTTCACCTATCTTCTCCGCAGAGTTGGGGAAACTAGGTGTTGTGTGTCAGCCCAGCCTGTTCCCTTATCTCCCAAGAGCTGGCTGAGTTGGTTCATCAGGGGACAGGCACAGGAATCATGCCTCCTGCCATGTGCGCTCTGGCCTCTCTGTTTGGAGAGCTGGGACTGCAGGAGCCCCCCAGCCAGGGGCCATGGGTGGAGCCAGCCCCTGCCCACTGCTGCGGCTCGTAGTCCTGCAGCCCTGTTCCAGCTCCGGCTCTTGGCTCTCCGTGTTGGGCCTGGCAGCAGCCTGACAGGTGGCTCTTCTGGTCACCTGGGTCCCTCGGTCCCTTGGTCAGCTTTCCCTACCTGTCTAGTTCATTTCTTTCTGCTCTTCTAGCATCAGGACTTGCGTTGCTTGCTCCTTCCCTTGCCTCTGCCCCCACGCCCTCCAGGCTGCAGTAGGAAGCCCTCCTTCTGGCTTGCTGCCTCTTTCCCGGTTGCCCTCCCCCGCTCCGCTGCCTGCCCCACCCCCCCTGGCTTTTTCCCACAGAGCTGTCCCTGCCTTCACAGCCCTGACGGGATTCACGTGCCCCTCCTGAACTGGCACGTGTGTGGGTTCCTGGCCCTGCTCTCTGCTCTCTTGTCATCAGCACGCTCCTTCCTGCCTGCCCTTCGGCGAGGTGGAGATGGCTGGTGTCCCAACCGTGCCTGTCTGATGCCACCAGCACCATTCAGGGACTCAGGAGAAGGACCTCAGGCAAAGGAGAGGTGCCCGTGCCCTGGGCCTCCTCCCTGGCCCAGCACGGTCCCTGAGCCGGATGTTCCCTGCAGCTGGTCGTGCCTTTTGGAGCAGGGAGAGCCGGCCTCGTTGCCATCCTGCCTGTGCTTTTTCCTCTTGGCTTTCCAAACCATGTGGGTGGGAACGAGGCACAGCACTGCCCCCCCCCCACCCCACGTGACCACCAGCGTCCCATGCTGAGTGGGGCCATCACGCCGGCCCACCCCCCATCACAGTAGCAGGGTTGTTCCTCAGGACACGCAAGGTGGGTGGGTGCGTGGCCGCTGCTGCCCTTCACGTTAGTCTTGTCCCTTGGCTGGCAAAGTGGCACCTGGACACCATGGATACATGTTCAGGGTGAGTTGAGAGCTACTTCTGCCAGGTGCTGCCCCCTTCAGGGTGGGGCCTTGGCAGGCTGAGATGAGAGGAGGTGTCAGGGTTCCCCACCTGCCCCATCTGTGCACTGTGTGCAGCGGGCCTGGAGCCGGCAGCACTGACAGTCCTAGATCCCGGGACCCAGGTATCTCACAGATGAGGGTTCCAGAAGGAAGCCTCAGCTTTGTAAGGACATGCCACACTGGGCCCAGCATGGAGTTCTAGATCTACTCATTGACTTGGTAGCTCAGTGAATCTTCATCGAGCACATATGGCTCCAGACGCTGTGCTGGCACAGGGAGTTTCAAGGTGATGCAGGCGTGTCCTGGAGGCTCCTGCCTGTGGAGCCACCGCCCAGTATGCCCAGGGAGGCTGCTGTTGTGCGAAGGGACCTGGGTGTCCTTTCCCTGGAGTGGCGCCAGCCAAGACCTTGGTAGCTGGCCCCTACACAAGCGCGTGCATGCATGCACCTAGCAGATTCCAAGAGCAAAGTGGTGGTCCAGGAAGGCTCTGTGGATGTTCCCAGTGGGCAGAGCATGTAAGAGGCTCAGGGCCAAAGGCTCACCAGACAGGCCTGTTTTTACAGTCCTGTCTTCTGACTCCTGGCCCTGGGCACTTCCTGCTAGGCCTGCCATCTGTTCCACAGAGTGCCTCCATTGTACCTGGCCAGGAAAGTAGGAAGGGACATCAGGGTTGGGGACACAGAGGAGCTACACTGCTGGTCCTGATTCCAGATTCTGTGGTGACACCATAAGGCCCCGGCTGGCCTCGGTCAGGTTTTTCCTCGAAACCAGCATTTCTCACCTGGGGGCAGTGGACGTGTGGTGACATCTGCAGACGTTTGTGACTGTCGCAATCTGGGGTGGGAAAGGGTTGCTACTGGCATGTGGTGGTTTGAGGCCAGAAATGCTCTTAACACTCTGTGAGGCACAGGATGCCCTCCCAGTACCCAAAAGAGAATCCTCCAGCCCTGGATGTGAGAGGTGCTGAGGGCCAGGAACCTGCCCCCAATCAGGGATCCCCTGAGAGCTTTGGGAAGCAGGTAACTATAGGGGCCGTGCTCCAGTTGCACACCCAAGGGCTGTGTCACACTCTCCCGAGGGCTGGGAAACCTGGTGGTGGAAGGGACAGGCTATTATGTCACCTTCTGTGAATGCAGGGCCACTCCCTACCTGGTGCCTCCCTGGCACTACAGTGGGGCCAGGCCAACCTCTGCCACCAAGCTTTGCCTGCCTGGGTCAGAGAGCGAGCCGGGGAGTGGCCAGACAGTCAGCAGTTTTCACTGCCTTCAGCAGCAGCATCGATAGGAGTGTCCTGAGGGGCCCTAACGAAGTACCATCGACTGAGGGCCTTAACCCACAGAGATTTGTTAGTCCAAGATCAAGGTGTTGATGGGGTTGGTTTGTCCTGGGGCCTCTGTCCCTGGCTTAGAGATGGCTCTCATCTCCCTGAGTCTTCCCCTGTGTGTGTCTGCATCCCAATCGCTTTATTTATTTATTTTTAATATTGAACTAATGACATATAACATTAGTTTCAGGTGTGCAACATAATGTTTGACATACGAGGGCTGTCTGGAAAAAAAACAAACAACATTAATGCCTCTATTTTTTATAGTACATGACTGGATACTTTACAGAAGGATATATATATATTACACACATACACATACACACATACTGTGAAGTGATCACTACAGTAAGTCTAGTTAACATCCATCACCTCACATAGTTACAAGTTGTTTTTTTCTTGTGACACAAATTTTTCTTCTGATGCAAATTTCTAAGATTTACTCTCTTACCAGCTTTCACATATACAACACAGTATTATTAACAATAGTCAGTAGTCACCATGCTGTACAGTACATCCCCATGACTTATTTATTTTATAGTTGGAAGTCTGTACCTTTTGACCACCTAATCTCTTCTTATAAGGACCCCACCCTAATGACCTCACTTTACATTTGGTAGGCGTGTTGATGGGAAGGGGAACCTTGCCTCAGCCCACCTGTTAAGAGGGTCCCCGCCAACAGAATCAGAAGAGCAGGCTCGAGGGCAAAGGCCCTGAGCCCCGGGAATGGGGTTCCCCTTGAGCAGGTGGCAGCTCAGCCTCTGAGATCAGAAGGGAGAGTGTGTGGGAGGAGGCAGTACTGCCCCGCCCTTCTGTCCAAGGGTCAGGTGACACGGGCAGAGAATTCAAGTAAATAGCAGCGAGTGGAGGGAGTTGAGGTGGCTGCGCGTTGGGCTCCATGCCCCCTTGGCCTCTTTTGGGACACCACTCCTCAGTCACCGACAGGAGGTGTGGAAGGAGGCCTTGCCCGGCATGCTCAACTCCAAACTTCCCAATGTCAAGACCCCAGGGGGCCCTTGTGTTGGCTGGATGGCCCTCCAGAATTTGCAGGGACCAGGCGCGAGTGGCTGACGTGCCCAAGTTCCCATGACCCCATTAGGTCCCCCTAGAGCATCCTTGGAGGCTTGTCCTCGGGTTCACAAGCTGGCCTTCCTCTCTGAGTGGAACCAGCTCAGGCATCATCTCCAGGGTCTGACTTTGTTTCTTTCTCCTACAGAGTGAGCTGGACTTGGAAAAGGGCTTGGAGATGAGAAAATGGGTTTTGTCTGGAATCCTGGCCAGTGAGGAAACTTACCTGAGCCACCTGGAGGCGCTGCTGCTGGTGAGGAGGGTGTGGGGGGCTGAACCGGGTGGGGGCCCAGGGCCCAGGTCAGCTGTCAGAGCCCGGGGGCACCCACTGTCCTTGGAGTCATTGAGACACCTGTGGGAGGCTCAGAACACCCCACCTGTATGGAAGTTAGACTTCCCCAATGGCTGGCTAGAGTGCAAGACAGGTCCCAAACCAACCTGGCTTTAAATTTCCGTTTTTAATGGAATTTGTAAATAAAACACATATGTCATGTAACCATGATTTTCTGTGGTCCTACCACGAACCTGACAAACAGTGAGCCCTGTCGCCCGGGCCCCTTCACGGGTTCACCTGGGCTGCCTCACCTGTGCCCTCTTCCAGCCCATGAAGCCTTTGAAGGCTGCTGCCACCACCTCTCAGCCTGTGCTGACGAGCCAGCAGATCGAGACCATCTTCTTCAAAGTGCCTGAGCTCTACGAGATCCACAAGGAGTTCTACGACGGGCTCCTCCCCCGCGTGCAGCAGTGGGGTCTCCAGCAGCGAGTGGGCGACCTCTTCCAGAAGCTGGTGAGTGACTTGGAGCAGGTGCACGGCAGCCTCTGAGCTGCGGGGGTGGCTGGGTGGGGGCCGGGCCTCCCCCGAGACCTGGGGTCGTGTGCTGCTGAGGTGACAGAGGGGTGTCTAACTACTGTGTAGGTGCCAAAGGTCAGGTTGAACTCTGCCACAGCGCCCACGCGGGACCCGGCACAAAACATGCCCCTGGTTTCATCTCTGGGTCCTTCTCGGCTCTACCTCGTTTTACTCAGGGTCCCTGGTCTCCAGGCTGGCATGCTGCCCACGAGAGCAGGACTCGGGCACAGGGCAGAGGAGGGGGGCAGGCAGAGCCTGGAGGGTACACACAAGTAGGAATGCCAAGGGCTGTCACGCTTTAGTTCATTTTGCAGTTATCTGAATTGAAGGCTCTTGAGTTACTCGGAGAATTTTTTTTCTTAAGTGCTGTGGGGAGCAGAGACTTGGTCAATAAAAATCAAAGTAATGGGAAATGGGGACGCTGGGATGGCTCAGCGGGTTAAGCACTAGCTTTGCTGCCCCGGAGCCCAAGGATCAAATCCCAACCCCAGCCGACGTGGACCCATATGCTGAACTGGGGTGTGCCCCCAGTTCAGTTCTTACCGGAGCCTATGTGGAGGCTCCCGAGTTCCTGCTCTGCCCAGCCCCATGCCCACCTGTGTAGTGAAACTATATGGAAAACTAATGCTGTCGACTATGGAGACTGCTCTGTGCCCTCCCCCTTCCCTTTGTCTCTGTCTTTCTGTCTCTTTGTCAAAAAACAATAGAAATAAATCTTTAAGAAAGTAGTGGGAAAGAAAGGTGCCCTTGGTCCCAAAGGAGGGCCCCAGCAGAGAAAAGTGGTCGAAACAGGACATCCAAGTGGCGCTCAGCTCCCTTGGTGGCTTCTGGAGGCATATTTTATGCTGGATACTTGGGCAGTGACAGCCCTGTGCCCTGCAGGAAGCAGGGCTCGTCCTGTGGACAGGCTAGAGAAATGCAGGAGCGGTAGGTTTGTAAACTGGGGAGCATGGACCGAGGGCAGCCTCGCGCTGTGAGGCCGTCTAGTTCCCGAGTAGCGGGCTCGGCTCTGCCTTGGGCCCATGGGCCCCCCATTGCACCCGAGAGGAGGCAGCCCTCTAAGGCTGGTCACACCTTCACCACTGTGCAGTTGAGGACACTGAGGAATGGAAAGTCACTTGGATTGTAACCCTGGTTGATCTGTTTCTAAGACGAGTGCTTCCCCCCACCCCCCTGCCTCATGGAGCCATAAAGTGGAAGAGTAGGTGATAGAATAAGGGTTTCTGAAAGGCTCAATGGGCCATACCGGGCCAGGGATCTGTTTGGCAGAGCTGGCTGTGGGAGTGGGTTCAGGTCCCTGTAGCAGAAGCCCGCCTCACAGTACCACAGAGGCCCACCGGGAAGGTCAATCGGGGGCCTCCCTGGCCTTTGCTGACCACAGGGCCAGAGAGGCCCCAAGGATGCCGCTTTTCAGAAGCTGGATGAAGGGGTTGCGGGCCCCATGGCACTGGCCACGCTATACCCGGCACAGGGGTTGCATTCAGGGTGAGCCTTCATCCCGGACACGGAGAAGATGGAACGTGTCCAAAAGGAAGAAATGGTTAGGGGTCCTGGGGATGAAGGAGAAAACAGATGGGAACTGCCAGATCAACGTTTGTCTTCAGTGTGTGAGGTTCCAACATGTGAGGTTCGTGTGTAAACTATTTTCAGGTCTAAAGAGGGGAGCCAGTCAGTCTCTGTAGGTAGAGGCTGGGGGTGGGATGCAGTCTGGTTATAAAACCCTGGCAGCTGCCCAGCAAAGAGACTGCCTCCTGTTCTGGAAGCCCCTGTCCCAGGAGGGTCCTTTGGAGGTGCATGCTGACCAGGCCTCGTGTGCACAGGAGTTTTTCCCGGGAGCATTCTCCCCGTCCAGGGAAAGCAGTTCTCTAGGGTTAGGGGTGGCCCAAGGTCACCAGGCTCCCTCCAAGGGCACAGAGTTACTGAAAAGTTGGGGCCCCAGCCCCCCTGAGCCCCCAGACATCCAACCGGCCAGACCCTGGCCTCCCTTTGGCTCATGTTTGGGCTCTAGCATTCTTCTGTAAGGTGTGGCTTTCCTGTTGGCTCACCCCCCACCACACACACACATACACCACCACACACACACCATCACTACCACACACACACACTGCCCTGGGCTGCAACACACCAGAGCAAAGATGTAAGGAACACACGAGATGCCTGTGCTGTTTCAAGATTCTCACTGCCTGGACCGCATCCCCCATGCCAGAGAGCAGGAGACTGTCGTTTAATGCAGGTGCCCCCCATCTTTGAAGCTTCCTCCTTTCTCTCTGTGTAATACGTCAGCAGGTTTGAACCCAGTGGCTGTGACTCAGCCTGCGGCCCTCCTGAGACAAAGAGAATCATGTTGGGAGGAAACCCGCAACCAGCACTCTGCCCCAAATAACATTCCAAAATTACTCGGAAACTTTTTTCTAAACTTTAGTAGTCTGCTGAATGCCAGAATTCGGAAAGTTTTCTTCTGGTTGCCGCGGTGTCCTTGAGCTACCTGTGTGCATCGGACGTTGCAACAGGAGGACTGGGGAAGAGGAGCAGGGCTGTAGGGGGAAGCGTGTTGAATGTTCACGCATGTGCCACTGGGCCGGGGGCTGGCGTCTCCCTGAGGACAGACACACGCAGTCCCTGCTCCGTCCCTTTCAGACCAGCTAGGCGGGGGCAGCCCAGCACCACCATCAGGCTGTGCAGCTGGGAAAGGCTGGGGACCAAAAGGCTGTGCCTCGACTCCCCTTTTTGTGGTAATGCACGAGTTAACTGCCACCCCTCAGCGTTTTTATCAGCTGAAATTTATCAGCTGTTTTTTGTTTTTCTACTTTCAAACATACAGAATTGCAAGAATAGTAGGAAGAACTCCCCCATGTGCCAGATACCCCGGCTATAACATTTTGCCCCGTTTGCTTAATCTTTATCTTTTTCTCCCTCTATTATTCATGTATGCATGCACACATACACTGAGTAGTTTGAGAATAAATTACGGACATCTGACCTTTACCCCTAAATACTTCATTGTGTATCTGCTGAGAACAAGGACATACGCTCTTCTGTAACCTACAGTACAGTCATCGGATGGAGGAAGTTTCACACGGATATGATACTGTTATTTAATATGCAATCCATATGCAAATTTCTCCCAAGTACACCATCATGTTCTTTATAGACATTTTCATTCTCTGATTCATGATCCAATCCAGGATCACAAGATGCACTTTGTTGTCACATCTCTTTAGTTTCCTTCTATCTATACCAGTTCCTTGGCCTTTGCTTGTCTTCCATGACATTGAGGTCTTTTTTTGAAGGATACAGGCCAGTTTGGATCTGTCTGATGTTTCCTCAGGAGTAGATTCGGGTTCTGTGTTAGTGGCGGAAAAAAACAACAGCAATGATGCTGATTCTTCTCTGTGCGTCATACCTGGAGGCATCTGATCTCCCTTTGTCCCATTAGGGATGCATCTCGGCTTTTGATTAGCTAAAATGTGCAAGAGAATTGCCTTGAACATCTCAAAAGCCACGTGGAAGGCGTGAGCCCCTTGGGAAAGTGGCTGAAGAGGCAATGAAAGGGGCCCTCCTCCTGTAGACCCTGTGTTAGTTTGCCAGCGCTGGGTGGCTCAAACAACAGAAATCTATTTCCTCACAGTTCCGGGGGCTGGAAGTCCAAGGTCAAGGTGTCAGCAGGGCTGATTTCTTCTGAGGCCTCTCCTTGGCGTTTATAAATGGCCGTGGCTTCCCTGTGTCCTCACATGTGCCTGTCTGTGCCCTAATTACCTCTTATAAGGACACCAGTGTATTGGATTAGGTCTCACCCTAACAGCTTTCTTTTAACCTAATCACATCTTGAGGCCCTCTCTTCAGTCACATTCTGAGGTGCTGGGGGTTAAGGCTTCAGCCTGTGAGTTTTGAGGGGATGAAATTCAGTAGTAACATTTCCTTAGGACTTGGCTGAACCATCACCTCTTCGGAGAGGCTGTCCTGACCACATTACTTAAAGCAGCCCCCCACACTCAGCCCTGCTCTGCTTTCAGCCATCTGCCATCATACCTGTTCACTCCCTTCTCCCTCCTGCTGCCTGGCCGCACTGTGTCGGTGGTGGCCGAGCCTAAAGCGGGGCCTTCGTTGCAGTGGGAGGCGCTTGGTGGCAGGGGGAGCAGGGGGAGAAGGAAGGCCTGTGGGTCTGACCGTGGTACCAGTGGTGAGGAAGCTGGCATTTGGGGGTGTGGAGACTTGTCTGGAGTGATGAGGGGTGCGGGGCCTCATCCAGCTGCTGCTTTCCTTGGGCGCCCCCAGGTCCTCCATGCTGCCCCCACAGGAAGTGGGGCCAGAAGACCAGACAGTGCCAGGGGCTCCTGGCTTACCCAGCGTCTGGGATTGTTATCTGGAGAAACATAAAAGTCACTGTAAAGGCAAATGTGTATAGAAATACAATTTAGGTTCTATGCACAGCAAGCACCAGGATCAGTGAAAGCCTTAGGCTTCCAGCTCCTGGTCAGCTGCAGTGGGAGCCCAGCCAGGTGAGCATCCCCAGGCCTGGGTTTGCTGGTTGCCCCCAGCTGCCTCTACAGGTGACTTGGGACCCAGAGATGTTGGTGGCTGCACACATACCCCGCCCCATGGAAGTTGCTGCTCACCTGCGTGTCTGAGCAGGAGGCTGTGTGAGGAGAACCCTCTGTTAATGCCTTTGGTTTGACAAAGGACAAACAAAATGCCCCTTGCCTTGCAGCTGGCCAGTCAGCAGGTCTCCCACCTGCCAGGTGTGCAGGGTGACACCTGGACCTCCTTGCCAGGGCTGGGCGGGACTGTCATCAGGGCAGCAGGAGCCCTTCTCCAAGGGCAGCTAGATTGTATGTTCCTTATGTATCTGGGATTAGCCTCCAGAAGCGTGGGAGGCTTCCCTTGTCCACCTTGCTCACCCACAGCCAGAATGAGAAGGTACCACTTTATCCCACCTGCATAGAGACGCTTGTCTGAGTTCACTGACGGCCCTGAACTTTAGCTACTGCCAGTGGCACCATTTAAACAAGGGGGGGTGGGAGGAATAAGCAGCTGTGGAGGGGAACCAACTGTTACCTACCTGGGGCCATGAGTCACTTCTCACCATGTCACTGTGGGCTCAGTGCGTGGGGAGGGGAGGCAGGTGGGAGGCGTCAGCACAGAAGAACTGAGGTGTCTGCAGCTCTGCGCCGTCTGCTGCTGCACCTGGGGGTTCTCCAGCACTTCATGAAGCAGCCCGTTTCCAGAAAGATGGAAGGCAGCAGCACCTGTCTCACACCGGTATACCTGTCTCACACCTGCCCCACGCTCCTTTCCTTTCTCCTTGCAGGCCAGCCAGCTGGGTGTGTACCGGGCCTTTGTGGACAACTACGGAGTTGCCATGGAAATGGCTGAGAAGTGCTGTCAAGCCAATGCTCAGTTTGCAGAAATCTCTGAGGTACGCGTGATACTGCTCAGAAAGCTGACCCCCCACCTCACGTCGGCAGGCCATGGGCTGGTCCCCGTGACCCAGGAGGACAAGGTGGGCCAAACTAGATCGGTTGTAAGCCTCAGCCCTGCTTCCGGATGCCTCTGGGTTGGCACTGTGAGCCCTGCCTTCCAGGGCTAGCGCCCGATGCTGAGTTCATCTGGGTCCCCCACGTAGACTCTCTCCTGTCCCGTCAGTGTGCACTGAGGGGAGTCCACAGTTCCGCTCAGGTAACAGAGGTCTGAACATGAGAGGCTCGAGGCCAACTTCATGCCGTGTTACTGGAGAGCAGGTACGAAGGTGTCATGCTTTGTTCCTCCTGCGTCCTGCCAGCGCCTTGAGAGATGAGGGGAGTGGGCCTGGTGATCAGTAGACCCCGTGGGAGGGCAGCTCCAGGCCCCGGGAGGACCGAACCCTCACACCCTGGAGTGTCAGCACCGGGGCCTTGAAAGAGCTCCTCAAGTACAGAAAGGACGAGTGGGCTTTCGGGGGCCGGGGGCCACTCCAAGACCAGAACCCACAGCATTGCTCCCCACCCTTGCTCATTCTGTTTCTGCCCCCATGGCGGTTGGGTGACATTTTCCTCTTTCTGGGCCTGTGGTCTGAGTCCTCAGAACTCTGACTTGCCTTCTTCCACCAAACAAGGGTTCTGGGTGGAAAAACCTGTGGAAAAGGCAGCCTTAGAAAGAGAAATGGAAACTATAACCAGGGAGTGAGTCAGGACTCTTGCTGGGAGATAATCACACCCGACTATCACACCTGGCTTTTTTCCAGGGGCTTTGTGCCATTTTATAATTTATCACGGGAGGCGAGGTATTGTGGTCCCGGCATTACCATCTCCTGCAGGGATAACACATGCCACGTGCGCCTCCAGAGCCCATGGGGTGCCCCACTCCCCACTTGGTGCTGCTGGTAACTGGCTACGTGTACCCAGGGCTTTAGACTTCCCTCCCCAGCTTCCCTGGTTCACCTGGTGCATTCAGTTTATTTCTTTATTTAGCTCATTCAATTAGCATCTCCCACACCCCTAACAGCTGGAATGTTGGCACAGAATCCTGAGTGACCTTGACAAATTAAAAACATAATCCTCTTAAGGGCAGGCGGCAGTTAAATGGGGCCAAGTTCAACTCCATCTGGACAGGTTTCTACAGAGGAGGGAGGAAGCAATGGTGGGATGCCCCTCCGCCCCTCCCTCACCATGGGTCACATGGTCCCACTGACCACGCATGAGTGAGAATCTGAGCTGAGGCCATGGTACAGGCAGTGGGATGGCATCTCGGGGCCAGCCAGCAGCTAGCCTCTGTGAAGTTTTTACCCCTGGGCAGCATCCACATTTTCAAAAAAGACCCAGACAAATTGGAGCCGCCCAGAGCGAAATGAACCCATAGGAAATGGAAGCAGCACGCCTAGGAGAGGTGTTGGAGGGTACATTCGGGGAGGGTGTGGCAGGATGTGAGGCCTGGATGATCGCCTCTGAGGACTGGAATGGGCAGAGCAGTGGTCTTTCATCTTCTCCCGGACCAGTCCTAAGACATGGGCATGCAGCAGCATCCAGTTAGACTGGGGTCTCCTGGGCTGGGTTCATTGGAACGCTAGCTCCCCAGACGATAGATTTAACAGGAATGATGTGAAAAGATCTGGAGTCAAGTTTAAGTTTGGGAAACATAAGGTTAAACCAAATTCATAAGGACTTCCCAGTACTCACGTGCATTGCAATGTCCAGGGGCACGTGGCTTGTGGGCTGTTTCCCAGCCTGATTTTCTGTCTCAGGTTTTGCTCTTGTGCCCCCTCACACCCTGTGGCAACTGCCGAGGCAAACGTATGGAGGAATAATCACTCTGAGGGGCATTCAGCTCTCAGGAAAGGGACCCAGGTACAATGTGGAGTTTGGCCCTAGTGAGCGTAGAGACACTGGTTTTTTTTTTTAGTCTTGATAGTTTTCCAACCAAGAGGTTTGGAAAGCAGTCTCTGAGCCCCTCCCTGTCCCTGTGTTGTGTTTTGTTCAGAAGCCTAGTCCTGGGCTTAACCACAGCTGCTTTCCGGAGACGATGTCAGGCACACAGGGACCTTTTATCCTCATTTCTCTGGGTACCTTGGACCAAATCAGTGATGTTTCCATGAGGTCAGAGCTGCTCTCCTCCCAGGAACCTTCGCACCTCATTGGCTAGCAAGTGCGTTTGCTGAGTTGGGAGAGGCTGAGGTGGAGGAGGAATCCAGTGTGAGGGGGAATCACCATCTCCAAAGGGGAGAGTGCTCTTTGGACCCACCAGCCCCTGCGTGCAGTTTACCTGCTCCAGGAAAACAGGTGTGTGTGTGTAGGAAGGGCACTGCGTTGTACCACGGTTTAGGGTTCTTTATGTCAGAGACCCTCATCCTGGGGTGATTTTGTCCCCAGGAGACACTTAGCAATAATGCCTGGGGACATCTTTTGATTATCACAGCAGGAGGAGCTGGGTGCTACTGCATGCATAGGTAGCAGCCAGGGATGCTGCTTAACATCTCATGGTGCACAGGACAGCCCCCCAAAATAAGAGAATTTCCAGCCTGAAATCTCACCGCTGCTGAGATTGTGAAACTGTCCTGGGTAAGCCACAGCTCGCCTGTTTTTCACGCTGTGGCCCGGGACACTCCCCCAAGGCTGGCCACATCTCGGGTTCTTTGCGGTGAGAGCAGGGTGAGATTTCTGCTGCAGGTTCCTGATCGTGGAACTTCCTGCCACATCAAAGCTGCTTTAGTTGTCCTGTGTGAAAATGTGTTTTTTTCCTTTGCAGAACCTGAGAGCCAGAAGCAACAAGGATGCCAAGGACCAGACAACCAAGAACTCTTTGGAAAGTGAGTGCTCTGTGCTGAGGTTCTTCGTGCCCCCATGGGGGTGGCCACTGCAAGCAGATGAGGCATTTGCTGGAAAAACAGACATGGTGCCCAGCCAGGTCACCCTCTTGCGCCTCTGCTGCTCCAGATTTCCAGTTGTGACAACAAGGACCAGGAAAGAGCAGTGCTGGGCGCGGCGGGGTGGGGAAGGCTGTGGTCAGAACCAGCTTGCCACCAGTAGTCACAACCAGGAAGAAGGGTAGGCATTAGCAAACACTCACCCAGGCACTGCTGGGCATTAAAAGTGTCATCATGTTGTCCCCAACAGCCCTATAAGGAGGATTTTATTCTCCCTTCTTTCAAATGATAGAACAGATTGAGCACAAATGTAACCCACATAGAATGCAGGGCCCCAAGGAGCTGGGCAGCAGGTGAAGCCTGTGTGCTCAGCTTCCTCCTGTCTGGGTGGAAAGTGGGATCAGAAACAGCAGGTCATTTCTCACTTTCAGTTGTTATGATAGTGGGAAAGTTACACTCACAGAGAATAGCAGGTGTTGCTCTGGTGCCCAGAGTTTCACCACACTAAGCCTCAGCTTTCCCCATCTATTAAATGGGGATAATAGTGCATGTTCCACACTAGTTGTGGGAGGCAACTGAGGAAGTGCACCTGACCTTGCCTGACACATCTAAGCATCTGTCTGTGCCCGTGATGGGCCAGGCTCACCATAGAGAAGTAGGGCAGCCAGGGCTGGCTGGGGCACCTGTGCTGTGTGAGCCCAGGTGTCCAAAAACACCTGTAAAGCTGAGCGCTGTGTTAGCACCTTAATCGGTCCCTGCTATTCTCATAATCAGGCCTGCAAACAGCGGGAATAGAGTGATGTTGGGAGTGGCGTGCTGGTCTGCTCCCGGGGCACCCTCTAGGCCGGAGAGCTGTCCTCCGCCCCATCCTCACCAGGCTGCTGGCAGGCTCCCCAAGCTGGGATGAGCGGAGCGGGGTGGGGGGTGGGGGGGCATCAACACTGAGCCCCTTCAGCAATTGTTGCTGAGTCAGCCATGAAGGCTTAGGTTCAGACCAGCGCTCAGGAACAGTCACTTAACATCACAGAGTAAAAGCTCAGATCGTGTGCCTGGGCCTTTCAGGTGCTCTGGGTTTGTCCTTGTCATCAAGGAGGTGGGGCTGCTCCGTCTAGACCAGCCCTACAGCGAGGATGGGCAGGGGGTGGTCTGGGTCTGCTTGCCCTGTGTGTGGCCACCCCTGACCCTGCCGGTCTCTCCACAGCCCTGCTGTACAAGCCTGTGGACCGGGTGACGCGCAGCACGCTGGTCCTGCATGTGAGTCACTGCCCCCCAGGACTCTTCACTCGGGTTCTTGGCTTCTGCTGTCCTGGGACTGATGACGCTACCTTTGTCAGTTTTGCCTACCTACCCCCTTTTTCTGCCACACGCCTTTATTGAAGATGTAGAAGTAAGGTGCCCTTGCCGTCTGAGGGTCATGGCAGGATGAAAGGGGGAACGAAGCAGGCTCTGCAGGTGTCCTGGGTGCTCTCATGGGAGGAAATGCAGCAAGAGAGCGTCCCTACCCCCATGGGAAGGGCTCTGTGGTCCGCACATCACATGAATTGGGCCTCCAAGGTGGTTGGGGTAGGGGTGCAGATGGTGGGTGCATTCCAGGGCCTTGGGGATGACCGCTTGCCTCCCAGCCTGGGGAGGGGGTACATAGCAAGGCCCTGCCTCCGTAGGGTTACTCCTGAAAGCAATGAGGAGTCACTGAAGGGTGCTTAATACTGAGAAACAAAACCAACAAACAAAAGTGACCCCTAATTCTACTGCCAGGGTGACTGTTCATATCTATTTAGAACAAGTTATACATGTGTGTGTGTGTTTGTTTGTTTTACAACCAAGTGTCAAAAGTGTGTGAAATTTCCATTTCCTTTCCCACTTCCCGCAAAGGAGCCACCACAAGGTTCTTTATGCACATGCCAACACAGGTGAACATCTTTTTTAATTACAGAGAGTATAGGGTTGTACATACCATTCCACACTTGGCTCTTTTTCCCCTTATTATCATATCATGGGGATTGTCCCACTTCAACCCAAAGAGCTCTGCCTCATTCTTTTTTAAGACATGTGGTATTCCATCACATGGACACTTCATAATTTCTTACCACCCTCTGGTTACTATTGAACTGAGGGGAATGGAATGAGATTTGCGGTGTGGGAGGCTGTAGCCGGTGGCCGGCCGAGTCTCTAGCTTCTCTCTGTCCGGGTCCATGAGAGGTGGGTCCGTGTGAGGCAGGTCTGTGTGGGGCTGGCCTGGGACCTTTCTGTCTGCGTATTACTTCATCTCCTGATTCTCTTGGCACACAGGATTTGAGAGCTAAGGGGATTTTGTCTGAACAAGGGAGCTGTTGACCTTGAGCACAAACCATGTGCATTCCTCTTCTTAATTCTTAGGCTCTTATCTAAAAGAGGAGGTGCTGATAGGGAGGCTGAGGGTTTTCTCCCGACCTTGCACTCACCACTGGTTCTGGGCCAGGACCAGTTCTGCCCCCTAGGGGATATGCTGCAATGTCTAGAGACATTTTTGGTTCTCACAACTGCAGATGAGGAGGTGCCACTGGCATCTAGTGGATAGAGGCCAGGGGTGCTGCTAACATCCTGCCGTGCACAGGACAGCCCCCAACAGAACATCATCCCACCCAGTGCCAGGTGTGGAGAAGGGCTCCCTTAGGGTGGGAGTCCCTCTAGGCAGCATGCAAACAGCCTTGGCTTCTGGGAGTGCTGTTAAGAACCTGCTTCCAGAATGGGGCTCCCACAGCACTGTCCACATAACCTGGCCCCTTTGTGAGAGGTAGCAGCGATGCCCGGGGGACCGGCAGCACCCGGTTACACCCAGTGTGTATCTGGGGTTTGTGCACAGTGGTGGGTACCAGGGCCTCGCTCTCTCTAACCTGAGTCCTCTCGCCCTGACACAGGACTTGCTGAAGCACACCCCCCCCAGCCACCCCGACCACCCGCTGCTGCAGGACGCCCTCCGCATCTCGCAGAACTTCCTCTCCAGCATCAACGAGGAGATCACACCGCGCCGGCAGTCCATGACTGTGAAGAAGGGTGAGGTGAGCATGGCTGGGGGTGGTGGGGCTTGGCCCCGCCCACCTGAGCTGGAGGACGAGGGGTCCTCCTATGGTCCTCAGCAGACTGTCTCTGGACAGTCACCCTAACACAGGAAGCACATTGCCTTTGGCAGTCCTTGACCTTGGCGGGCCAGCTGCCCCAGCCCCACCCCCTGCACACACACACTATGGCTCCTGCAACCGCTTCATCCTTTTTAGCCACTACCAACAGCTCCAGGCTGGACTGTTTGAGGAAGAATGATTTTGGGCAGCATTATAGGTGGTTCCCTAACACTGAACTCTGGCTGACAGGTGCTCTCAGCCTACACAGATGTCCTCTTCAGCCTCCTGGGAACCTGTCAGGACTGAGGGATCCTCTGACACATTTTCCCCCCAGGCCCACGTCCTGTGGGCTGGTGGTTGGTGCTCGTTTGTTTAGCTGAACTAACTACACTGCTGGGTGGTTTCCCCATGTGGCTGCCTGTCTGTCTGCTCCAGGCCCTGTGCCCTGGGCTGCACAGCATCCCCAGCTCGGGCTTAGAGGAGACTGGGCTGATCCTATCGGGATGTTTTGTATCTGGAGAGCCGGCCACGTCTTGGAGGCATTCTCTGCCAGGGATCGCAGAGGCGCCTTGTGGAAGAAGAAAGCACATGGTCTGTGCAGCGGCTGCTGGGGAAATATCACTGGTGCAGGCTGAGGTGACGGGTGGTAAGGCTCAGGTGGAAGAGAAAGGCCTTCCAGTTGAGGGTTACAGTTGGAAAGTCCAGATCCTGTTGGCAAAATTTGTGAGGGGCACTGAGGCGAAGGGGGCATGCAGCTCAGAGGTGAAGACTGGATAAGGGGTGGGGTCCCCAGTGCCACCAGACACCAGCTTGCTCACCTGTGGGAGGGGGTGGGCTTAGACCACACAATATCCACAGTTTTAGAGGATGTTCAAGTGGAAGCCATTACTCTGCCCCCAATAAGAAGATGAAGGAAGCTCTGGCAAAAGAAGACAAAACAAAAACGAAAAAATCCTTGAAGCCATAAGGGCAAGGCCAGTGCCTCACGTCTAGGCCTTTTCTTGGCCCTTCACAAATTTGCAGATGCAGCTTGGATTCTTGGCCAGTCTCGGCCAGGTTCTGAGTCTTCCAGGAGCCGGGACACGTTACTCACCTGTCAACCTTTCCTCCTGCGTGAAGTGTCAAAGCTGCTGTCTGGGGCAGCTCTGCCAGTGACATAAGATACTTTGTGGAACATTCTCCCTGCACAGGGCCCGGCACCTAGAAAGTGCTTGGTGAATGTTACTTCTAGGAGTCAGCAGCATGCTTCCCAGCGTCCTGTCCCCTGTGGGCCACCTCATGCTCTGACTTCATCCCCTCAGTGAGACGTCGTGATATGTCCATTGCATGAAAACGAGAGATTTCCCCAGGGACTAGAAAGTAATGCTTTGCTCTTCAGAGAGGCCAAGTAGCCAACTGCCAGGGGCCCAAGAACAGGCAAGTGGGTGGAGGGAGGGATGTCCTCATTGTTCCTGACCCACCTGCTGAACCATTGGAGCCTACTGAGTCATCCCCTAGGCAGGGCCACTGTGATGGGCAATGTGGGCCGGCCCACCCACACTCAGCCAGCCAGCCCTCCTGGGGTGCAGGCCTTGCCCTGGGGCACAGGAGTGGGGGCTGGGCCACTGGCCTTCTCCAGAGCCAGAGTGTGCCAAACCCAGCCCCTGCCTGGAGCAAATCCAGTCCCCTCACCCGGCAGCTGACGCCTCCACCTTGCTCCTCACCTGGGCCCTCTTCCTCTTCTCTCCACCCCCACCTGGGCCTGTTCTTGGAGACTTCCTAGTACCAATTGGCAGGCCCTCCTGTGATTTATTGTTTCTGTACCTGAGGAAACTTCCTGTCCCCCACCCCCACATGGAACTGTGGTCCTGACTTCCTTAGGTGTGTATCTTGGTCTGTTCGGGCTGCCGTAACCAAATGCCTTCGATATGGGAACTTACACAGCAGGCCAGTTCTAGGGGCTGGAGGTCAAAGATCGGAGTGCCAGCATGCTCAGCATCTGGCGGGGGCCCGCCTCCTGTTTGCCGATGGCCACCTCACTGTTCACATGGCCTAATCCCATCATAGGGTCCCGCCCTCATGACCTCGTGTGAACCCAAACCTGATCACCCCCCAAAGGCCCTCCCTCCACATTCCATCATATTGGGGGTTAGAGCTTCAACATATTGCCAGTAACAGGGCACCATGGGGCTATGACCCAGGTATGGCATGAGTCCTAGGCCTGCCTGTGTCCCCTGGAGGAACTGACAGGTGGGCTGGACTGGAAGTTGGTGCTAGTTCTGAGGACCCGGGAACAGGGCAGGTGAGCATTCTGAGAGGGATGTCTCCTAGGCAGACACAGTCCTCCTAGCTCTACCTGGTTCCATATGAGCCTGGCGGGGTCTCTCCACAGGAGCCCGGGTTCCAAAGAGGAGGCTCAAGAGATGGCCAGAGAGTCCATCACAAGGGCCAGAGCAGCCTCTTTAAGGCCTGGCACTGACTCACTGTCAGACCTCTGTTCTCTGCCTCTTTTCTAAGCCAAGAAAGCATCTGCTTGGGGCATTCAGGGCAGGACCACCGCCTGAGTGTGCGCCCCAGGCCTGCCCTGGGCTGGGGGTGTGGGGATATAGAGGCAGTGTGGTGCCCAGCCCCTCTGCCAGGGTCCAGACTCCCCTCGTGGACTTGTCAGTGCCTCCATTGGGGCCCTTTGTTCCTAGGCCTGGGAGACCCCTCCTGCCCAGGTACAGGACATTGTCTCTTCAGGCTGCAAGACCTTGGGGTACGCTGGGGTTCAGCAGCAGGGCCTGGGTCGTCCTCAGGAGCAGGGGCAGCTGTGTGGTACACGGACACAGGCCCCTCCCACAGCCCTCAGAAGGGGCTCGGGCCAGCACACTGCAGGGGCAATGGGGTTGGCTGTACGAGTCAGGTGGGCGCCCGGGGCTGAGGCGTCTTTTAGAGCCATGAGGGTTTGCACAGGCAGGGGTGCATGGGGAGGGCCCCATGTGCTGCTCAATCAGCTCTGTCCTCAACACAGCGGGACGGGTGTGCAGGCTGCCACAAGTGCCACAGTAACACTTGGTGGCCTCCTAGAGGACAAACGTGGGGCCTGAGGTGGGACTTCACATGAGCCTGTGAGCCGCAGGACCTGGCAGGGAGAGAGTGGACCATCTGGGAGGTGGAGGGTGGTCAGTGCAGGGACTGAGCTTTTCTGACCTGCCAACAAAGGGGACGCTGTCAAATCTATTTCTGAGTTGGTCATAGGATGCCCTCTGCTGGCAGAGGCCAGAAGCTCAGCTCCTTTGTATGGGGAAAGGAACGCTGTGCTCTCCATGTCACCACCCCCACAGAAGGTCCCTTGGTACCTGCCTCCTGGGCTGAAAGACCCTCTGCCATTCCCTGCTGAGGACCTCGCTTGTCCCAGTACCCACCCAGACCTACCCCCTCACACCCAGCCGCCAGCTCTGCCTGGGGTTTCCAGCGCTGTGTGGACACTTCTCTAGGTGCACATACTTTTGCCAGGCGTGCCGTCTGCTGTGAGGGTGAGTGACAGTCAGTCATGGCCTTGGCACGCCAGCAGCCTTCCTGCCCTTCCACTCATGGTCTCAAAGGCACCGGCAGCTCAAGTCATCAGCTTTCCTGTGAGCTGAGCTGTGTGAGACAGCCAGTGACGTGCGGCCTTGTGCCTGGGAGTAAGGAGGGGCCCAGCCCAGGTTGCTCTCATACAGCGGAGCTGGGCACACAGACCTTACGGCACTTGGGGGGATGGGGGCGAGCACCTCCTGCTGGGGGGCGCTGGGGGTCTTTTGCCTTCTCTGGGGGGTCTCCCCTGAGGCCAGCAGGGCCGGGAGCAGAGACGGCTGCAGGTTGCCACTTGCTCGCTGTGCTGCCTGGGGTGGGTGATGGAGTTTTCTGGAGCTCAGGTTTCTCCTGCAGAATGGGCATGAGGTCCTGCCCACAGGTGTGATGGTGGCGGTCACACCCGATGATCAGGCCATGTGTTTGCACAGCACACCCAGAACGTGCGTGCGGAGGGTTGGCCATGTCAGCCTCTCTTCCTGTCTCTGCTGTCAGCCAGACACAGCACTGACCCGGATGAGGTGCTGGGTACTGTATGTCGGATAAATTACCAACTTGCCTATTTAAAAAAAATTTTTTTTTACTGTTTTTTGACAGAGAGACAGAGAGAGAGAAGTGGGAAGGCCCCCCCAGAGCAGTCTCCATAGTTGACAGCATTAGTTTTCCATATAGTTTCACTCCACAGGTGGGCGCAGGGCTGGGCAGGGCAGGAACTCGGCCAGGAGCCACCTACCTAGGCCCCGGCAAGAACTGAACTTGGAGAACAGCGCAGTTCAGCATATGGGTCTACATGGGCCGGGGCCAGGATTCGATCCTTGGGCTCCGGGGCTGCAAAGCGAGCATATAACCCGCTGAGCCATTCCAGCTTTTCCCAGCTTGCCTTTATTTGCCCATTCAGCAACCCCTGGGGCTGTGTGAGTCAGTGAGACTGTTCCTCATCTTTCAGATGAAGTCCCAAGTTACAAAGGCACAGGGCTTGTGCCTCTAGTTCCCCTGCTTGTTTAAGGTCTGGTGGGCCCAGGTAAGGCCGCTTTGGGGTAGCTGGTCAGCCTACGCTGACAACCTCAGGCTACAGGTGTCTAGGCGGGCATCCAAAGTGCAACTCCTATGTGGGCAATAACTTCTGGAGGACCAGAATGGGGGTCTCCGCAGTGGGCCCCCGGCCTGGCTTCCTGCTGCCCTTAGAGTGACTAGCATGCTGCCCTCTCTCAGAGGGCACCAAGCCTGCCTCCTCCATGCTGCAGGCCTGCACCATGATGGCCCCTCTGCGGGAAGCTCCCCTCCTTCCCACAGCTGGCCTTTTGCCCATCCTGAGTCTCCGCTTGCTATCCCAGGCTTCTCCTGCCATCATTTCACAGAAGAGCAGTGATGTGGCTGTCACCCTCCCTCCCCGGCCTCCAGGCCAATGGCCTTACCTTATCCACTGGCCCTCTTCCACAGGCTGAGCAACCGGGAAGGCTCGGAAACTTGAGCAAAGAAGGACTCGTGTGTTGTGCATGTTCGCAGGCCGGTGGCGTGGAGGGAACACTTTGGAGAGCAGACCTGAGGGTGGGAGGTGAGGGAATGAAGGCCCTCCCGTGCTGGCCTGCTGCCCTGACTCGCGCTCCTGCTCTGCCCCGCAGCACCGGCAGCTGCTGAAGGACAGCTTCATGGTGGAGCTGGTGGAGGGGGCCCGCAAGCTGCGCCACGTCTTCCTGTTCACCGACCTGCTCCTCTGCACCAAGCTCAAGAAGCAGAGCGGAGGGTGAGTGGCCACACAGCCCCCACCGTGCTGGCAGGGGAGGGCTTCTGGGGTGGTGGTGGGGGGGGGCATGGAGCTGGCTTCGTCTATGGAGGAAACAGCTCGCTTTTTCCTTCAATGTGAGCCTGGAGAGGCCAATCACTGTGTGACCAGACGTTGTATTCCAACTGGATGTGATGCCAGGTTCCAGGTCAAAGGTCATTAACAGCCTGGAGATGTTCTTGGTCAGGGTCAGCGACAGGGCTGTTGACTCTTAGTGAGTGGGGAACCTGACTCACTTCAAGTGCTATTGGGGTACTCTCATGTCGTGACTCAAGAAGAGTGAGTGACAGGTCAGGCAGCTACAGGATGTAGCAGGCTGGCCGACGGTGTTGACATGGTGGCTACTCCTCCTCTGCCCATGGCAGGCATCACTAGATGATTGCTGCACTTTGTCTCCCCAAACCTGGTGATAGCTTCTCAGTTACTCCGGCATGTACCTGCAGCCCTCCCTCCACCTCCCAGGGACCAGACCCCCCAGGTTGCTCCAGCTAGAATGGAAGAAGTGAGGTCACATCGGGAAAGGCCAGAACTAGGCTCTTCCTCTCATTCTGCCATTGCTCTGCTTGAGTGAATTTAATCATTCAGCTCAGAAGAAGCCTCAGTTTCCCCATCTGTCAAGGCAGGGAATTACACTGGGTGGATCTGTAGCCCCGAAGACGCCACAGCTCTGGGGGTGTCCGCAGTCCTGTCCTGTCGTTGGGCGGCCTTAATGTGCTCCCACATGACAGCCTGTGAGCCGCCACCATCAGTGAGGATAAGGTGGATCAGGGCTTCTCAGACCCCTTGGGGTCTGGGTCACATGTGCAGAGTGCCCGTTCCCAGGAGCCACCGAGGCTGGGTCATCAGTCTCCTGGTGACCTTATCCAGCCTGCTGCATGGACCGCAGGCTAGGTGTTCGTAAACTGCACAGCCACAAACACAGGGTTCTCCAGCTGTTTGAAAGCAGTGGTATTAGCAAAGGAAGGTGGTCAGCGTGTTAACGTGCTCCTCTTCCCGTCCCCTCCCCCAGCAAAACCCAGCAGTACGACTGCAAGTGGTACATCCCGCTCACGGATCTCAGCTTCCAGACAGTGGACGAGTCAGAGGCCGCACCCAATATCCCCCTGGTGCTGGACGAGGAGCTGGATGCCATGAAGATGAAGATCTCCCAGATCAAGAGTGACATCCAGAGAGAGAAGGTGGGGGCAGGAGGAGGCTCGCACACGGGCACGTGGGGACCTCTGCTGGGCGTCTGGTCTCGGGACCTTCTGGACACCCTTGCCAGGCTAGGAGCTGTCCAGGACGTGGGGTGGGAGAGGCACCCAGCTGCCATGATGGGGAGAGTGACCTGGACTGCTCCAGGCAGGCCCCGGGATATTTCCAGAGAGGTTAGAAGACTAGGAACAGTGGGAATGAGCCCCTCACATGCAGATTCAGCCCAGGCCCGAGCAGGTGCCAGGCAGTGGCCATAGACAAGGTGAGTCCCTAGAAAGTGGGCCTTGGTCTAGGGACACAGGCTGAGGTGGGCGTCACAGGATGGGGCCCTCACTCACCTGCTGCACTGTCAGGTTGAGGAAAGGGCAGATGACCAGCATGAACACGAGGTTGTTTATTCATTCAGATGGGCCCGTGGCCTCCGGGCAGAGTGTCCCGGGGCAGAGGGTAAGCCAGGGCTGCGTCCTGGGGCTGCCGAGCACTTGCCCGCCCCACTGCTGCACTCGTCCATGCTGTGCCCTTCCGTCTAGCAAGCGGCACGGTCCCCTCCGGAGGGGCTTCAGGAGGGAGGCCCACGGCACAGGGCAGGCAAGGTTTTCCTGACCAGCTCCTGGGGATGCATCAGGACCCTCAAACACTCCCAGGGGGGCTGAGGCTGAAATGTGGGCGGGTCTGGGACAGGGAGGGACCATTGGGGTCACAACAGCTCCCTGGACATTGTCTAAGTTTGAAGAAATTGAGAGACGGGAGGTTTATAAAGGTCTCACCTGTCTGCCCTCATGAGAAGGACTTAATTCCTTCAAGAAAGGTTGTCTGAGCAAGACATCTGGCAGCCTGTGCTTGGCCTTGACCCTGTGGCCAGCGGCGACTGGCCGAGGGAGGCCCTGTGCCCCTCTTTAAGCTGCCAGGTGGGGTTCCTGGCTTCCGTGGACTGAGTGTCAGGGGCAGTGGGGACAGGCCAAGCAGGAACAGGTAGCACTGGCCCCTGGGATGGAAATGTGACCATACGGCCTCTCCCCACAGAGAGCAAACAAAGGCAGCAAGGCCATCGAGAGGCTGAAGAAGAAGCTGTCGGAGCAGGAGTCACTGCTTCTGCTCATGTCCCCCAGCATGGCCTTCAGGGTGCACAACCGCAACGGCAAGGTCAGTGCCTCGCGCTGCTGGCCGGGCCTGCTCCGCTTCCCCCAGGCGCACCCGCCTGCCCAGCCATGTGGCAGCTGTGGTCCCCGGCTCCTGTGTGGCCTTAGCAACAGTGGCCCTTGTCCTCTGGAGAGCCTTCTCCCCCCTAGAGAGGCTTGTCCCCCATGTCACACACAGGTCCCTCTGACCAGTGCTTTGGGCCGTAGCCCCAGGTTGACTGGCAGCTGGCTCAGCCCTCACAGCTGGGAGAGGGGTCTCCAGGGAGTCTAAATAGGGTGGGGGGCTTGCAGACCTGGCCCTCGGTAGGGGGACACTGTCCAGAGACCTTTGGGCCAGAGAGGCCCCTTCTCTCTTAAGCCTGGCTCCTGGCACCACGTGCAGCTTAGGCCTCTCCTGCACGTGTGTGATGGGCGTTACGCACACCTGTCAGCATGCAGGGGGGCCCCTTGGGAGCCTTGCCTCTGGGTCACGGCTCAGGGCTGTGGGTTGGGCGCTGATGGTCGGGGCAGCTCACCTCTGCAGATAGGCACCCAGTAACCTCCGTGGCCCTGACCCAGGCAGTCCTGGCAGGAGGCTGGTGCCAAAGGCAGGCCTGCATAGGCTGTGGGCTGTGTGGCCCAAACTCCGGCTGGCAGGAGGGGCGGAGAGTGCTGGCAGTAGCCGGCTGTGCCGTGCGCGCACCTGGCCGCTGGTCTCAGGCAGCCAGAGGCACAAGTGCGCTCATGCCTTGGAGGGGTACACGGCAGGACTCTCCGTGGACAGTGATAGGGACAGTGCCTTAGCCGGGGTGGGGATAGCTCAGGTGCGTTCTCTTTCTCGCCTCCCAGAGTTACACATTCCTGATATCCTCCGACTACGAGCGCGCTGAGTGGAGGGAGAACGTCCGGGAGCAGCAGAAGAAGTGTAAGTGGGCTCCGCACCAGGAGGGCTTGTGCTTGGAACATCAGGACTGGACTGTCACCTAGTCCTGTGGTTTCAAACCTTTTTTTCTCCTGGGCAGTGGACTGCTCTTATCCAAGTGGGATGGATATTCGGTCTAACTTAGAAAATAAATTGAAGAGGCGTTCTCCTGACAAGGCCCCTTGACGACCTTCCTGAGCCTCCCCCGAATCCCCTGTGCACGCCGCCCACAGCTGTCCCGAGACGTTTCTGTGAACCTCTCTCCCTCCCCCAGGCCTTCCCTGAATGCCCCCGCCTCCTGCTCTCCCTCCCTTGATGCCTTGATGCCTGCCTGCCCCCTGGCCCCCCCCCCCCGGCACCCCTACTGCCTTCCCTCAGGCCTGCCACACACATAGCCCACCCCCTTGTCGGCACATTATTAGTGGTGACATGGTTTCATTCCACACAGGCGGACATGGGGCCACGCAGGGTGGGAACCGAACTGGGGGCCTCGTGCATGGGAGGCTTACCTCCATGCCATCCCAGCAGTTTGCCTGGCAGTCTGCAGGGTGGGAAGCAGACCCCATGCTGAATCTGGGAGCCTCAGCTGCATGGAGGTTCCCTCCTCCACCCCGTAGCCGCATAGTTTGGGATTCCGATTCCTAAGCCGTCCTTGCTGAGAGGTTCCCAGGTGTGTCCTGTGTGCCATTGTCCCTTGAGGGCCAGGATGAGCCATATCCCAGGTAGCCTGGTCATCCCACAGCTATGGGCCATCTTGGTTCACCTGCTGCACACAGGCACCAGGCTGAGAGTTCCACACGCCTCTGCCGTGTCCTGAGCTCCTGTCCCCCTGGGCTTGTCATTTGTGCCACACCTGCGTCCCAGGGTTTCCTCTTTGAACCAGGGATCCACACCATTTTGCGCATGGCAGCATCTGTTCCCGGCTCGGCGTTGTGCCAGAAGTAATCCCCTTTCCTCATCTGATGGAGAGACGGGGGCCTGCATTAGCAGAGTGGGAGACAGGGCTGTGCATGTGTCTGTCTGGGAAGGCCACCCGGAAGATTCTCCAGTGCCTCTCTCACATGCCTGGGGGCTGTGCTGAGGCCGCAGGCCCACTCTGCGTTTGTAAGGGTCATGCTGAGATTTCTCCTGGCATCTGGGCCCTCCAGGGCCACGTCCCACTCTGCCACTTACCACCCACTCCCCTGGGAACAGAGCACCCCTCCTGTTATTGTTGTGCCCCCTCACCAGGGTGTGCTGAGGGTTCAGTGTGGGGACATCAGAGAGTGGCCCCGGGTGTCCTGGAAGGTCTGGGGACCTGTGCATACTGTGTTCTGCCCTTTTCAGGTTTCAAAAGCTTCTCTCTGACGTCCGTGGAGCTGCAGATGCTGACCAACTCGTGTGTCAAACTTCAGACTGTCCACAGCATTCCGCTGACCATCAACAAAGAAGGTGAGCTGCCCTCCTGCAGGCCCCATCCCTTTCTGCCCTCAGTCTGTCCTTGGGACCATGGCTTTCCATTCCCAAGGAACGTGTGTGCTGCTTAGAGCCCCCTGGCCTCTCAGAAGTGGATTCTGGAGCAGTCTCTTCCCCAAGCGGCTGCCGCTGGGTCGTTGAAGAGACTGATAATCTCTGTCCTTGTCCCAAGACATTCCTCAGACCCTTGTGCTCTAGAACTGATCCCGCTCTCCTGTCCTGCCAGCCAGCGACTTCCTGCCACACCTTTGGTTGTGCCGTGTTTTGCATTCACATGTACACTCAGTAACACAAATATGTGCTTGTGCAAACGCACACACTCCCAATCCATGTCACACGCTGCCCCGACCCCTCTCCTGTCCTTACATTTCATCTTGAGCACTGGTCTGCCTGTGATTACAACCAGACCCTAAGGTTCCCAAGACAGATGCCACATGGGTCTGTGACAGTGCCTTGCCTGGAGCTGGGCAGCAGGCAGGCAAGGTGCCCCCTTGAGGGTTGATTGTGAAGCAGGGCCTGTACCCTGCAACCTCTCTCAGGACAGATGCTCACCTCTCTCGTCTCTTGCACAGATGATGAATCTCCCGGGCTCTACGGGTTCCTGAATGTCATTGTCCACTCCGCCACCGGCTTTAAGCAGAGTTCAAGTAAGTGACGGATTTGGGGAGGAAGGCGGCAGGGCACTGAGCCCGAGGGTGTGGGAAACCAGGGAGGTGCCTCACATTACCATCAGGCATCTTGACCCCTGACCGATGGAGGTGCTGGTGCTGGTTGACTCCCACTGGGTGTGGAGTTGTTTTCCTGGAGTGTTTCCTGCCCTTTCCCAAGCCCGGCTCAGGTCCTGCTGGTCAGCTGACCCCTGCAGGCGGGTCTTGTCATTGCAGGAAACTCAGTTTGCTATAGATGGGAAACACAGCTGAGGTTCCACACCAGGAGGGCCATGGGCAGCCCTACCTTTGTCCTGATCCGCAAGTTCGATTTGGCTAGTCAGACAACCTGAAAGGCTACGCTTTTCCTTCTCCTCCTCCTCCAAGGGCTGGGGGTCTTCCCCCAACTACTTGAGCTGTGAGAACAGTGAGGTCTGGTCCCATTCTAGTCCAAATATTGCACACATTGCACCTTCTAGCATGTCACCTCCACACGCATTCTCAGGGTCCCTCATTGGAGGACACAGAGCAGGCGCCATTCTGCTCAACTTTCCCACTGTTGCTACAAAACAAGAAATCAGGGATGACAGGGTAGTTCAGCAGGTTGAGCGCTTGCCTTGCAGCCATGAGGTCCAGAGATAAAATCCCAGCCTATGCAACCCCTATATGCTGAACTGCGGCACAACTGGTAACCACCAGGATGGTGGTGGAGGTTCTCACCTCCCATGAGGAAGGCCCCCAGTTCAGTTCCCGCCCCATGTGGCTCCACATCCACCTGTGTGGAATGAAACCATGTCACAACTAATGATGCACAAGTATGGAGACCGCTCTGGGCCTTCCCTACTTCTCTCTGTCTCTCTTTCACTTTCTCTCAAATTAAAATAATTCTTTTAAAAAAATTCTACAACAAGCCACACAATAGAAAACATTTAAAACCATACATATGAGATAAGGGACTTGAATCCAGAATATATAGAGAACTCTTATAACTCAATACTGAAGAGACTGCCCAATTAAAAAAAAAATGAGCAAAAAATTTGGGTGGACACTTTACCAAAGAATTTCAAATAGCTAATAAGCCATGAAAAGGTGCTCATTGTCTCCAGGAAAATGTAAACTAAACCACAGTGAGCTATCACTTCATACCCACTGGGAGGGTGAAAATCAAAAAGATAAACTGTGTTGGCAGGAATGTGGAGAAATTGGAATCTGAGACCCTGCGGGTGGGGATGTCAGATGGTTCAGCCTCCCTGGAAAACAGTTTCTTAAAAAGTTCATCATGACCCAGTAACCCTGCTCTTTAGTATTTCCTCTACCGAAATGAAAACATGCCCACAGAAGGACTTAGACAGGAATGATAGAAAGTGGTTCATCCATGCAATAAAAGGAATGAGCTGACATAGGCAACAACATGCATGACCTAAAAAACAAATTACACTAAATGAAAGAGGCCAGATGCAGATGACTACGTGTTGTATTGTTGCTTGTGTATGAAGTTTCTAACAAAGGGGAAAGAGGAGACAGAAAGCCTACAGTGGTTGTCTGGGACTCAGGGTAGGAGCAAGGATTGACTGCACATGAACCCAGGGAACTTTTGGGTGAGGGTAGTGACCTGAAATGATGGTGCTGCTGTTGGCACAAGTGTTTAAATTTACTAAAAGTCCTCAGGCCATACGCTTACAGTGGATGGGACTGTATGGTATGAGGATTGCACCTCTGTACATCTGTAGCACACATAACTGTTTCATTGGGCCCCTCTCTCTCGGGCTGTCCCCTAAATGCTGGTATTTTTGGGGGTTCCATCGGCCTTCCGTATTGCATGTGCTCCGTTCTTACTACCCCCAAGGGCCCTTCCAGTAACGCATGACACCCTGAACTCCCTTCCCATCCCCACTTCTCTCTCCTGTCCTTCCTGTCACCTTTCCATCTGTCTCCTCAATGTCCCATACTCTAAACTCCATGTCCCCCAACTGAACCTATGACTGTGGTGCCTAAACTTGTTCTGATTTGACCTCCTCCTGCCCCAGTGAGAGGCGCCAGCCTCCACCACGTGGCCAGGCCAGGAAACACCATCCTGTTCCCTGGTCACCCCAGTGAGACGCCATTCTCCATCGGTGCCGTTTCTTTACCATCTCTGGCTACCTGGCATGCCCTTTGTGCAGCCCTGGGCAGGGGCTTCTTCCCTGGTCCCCACTGCGAGGCCTTGCACCCCATCTCTTCCCCCTGCGCCCCACAACTCTCCCCACACTGCGCTGCTTTAGTGCCCTGCAGCGCCCTTTGCCCCAGTTTACCTGGTAAAACTAATAGCCTGCACAAGACACAGTCATTTCCCCCAGCCCCGAGGGCCCCCGGTGGTGATGGCACTTTAACTTCCGTCCAGCCCACCAGCTGTGGGGCAGCAGTCAGGGTTTGCTGAGGGACCAGGTGAGCCAGTGTCCTGAGAGATGCCAGGTTCTTGGCTATACCTATAGGACAGGGTCATCTAGTGAGGTGCTGGTCTGGTTTAGCATTTTATTTAAAAACACAAAATCAAGACCATTGTTTCGGATTTCAAAAGTAACGCCTGCTTTTACAGAAAATGCGGGTGGTGTGGAACAGCACGGTCACCCTCTCCTGTCACCCTCTCCTGTCACCCTCCCACAGATCTGTACTGCACCCTGGAGGTGGACTCCTTTGGGTATTTTGTGAATAAAGCCAAGACACGCGTCTACAGGGACACGACTGAGCCCAACTGGAACGAGGTGAGAGGCTGCTTCCAGCAAGTCCTGGATGTGGATGTTGTCCTTGCAGAGATCTAAACCCCCAGGGGCTCCCCAGGCTTCCCTGGCTGGCTGGAGAAGCCACCAGAATTCCGGGAATCTCTTGAAGTGAGGGAGTGACTCAGCCAAGAGATTTTTATCTCAGTTTTCCTGAGAGTTTTGCCCTCCCTCCCCCACCACAAAGAAGTGACCTATTTTGCTGGAGAAGTGTTTGGAAAAAGAACTTAAAAGGGCCTTGTGTGCTGCCTTTGTTATTGCTTAGTGTTTACTTGGTAAGTTTCCATAGCGTTTCTTCCTCCAAAGTTGGAATGAGCCCTGTGACCCTCTCGGCTTCCAGGAGCCTGGGGCTTTGTTGTGGGGGCTGGGATGGGGACCGGGGAGGAAGTGTCCTCTTGACTTGTCTGGGGTCTGGGATGAGTGGGTTGCTGCTCTGTTTTCCTCCACCCTGGAGACCTGTTGTATAGCCTGCTTACCCAGCCAGCCTGTGTAAGCTTTTGGGAGTGGAGGAGGATGGCAGAGCCGCCAGTCACGTTGAAGTCTCCAGATCCCTGACAGATGCCATTTCTGGGCACCCAGAGTTGCTTCAGCGCTCAGGGCCTCGTGCTTAAGGATGTGGTGGAGGCAGCAAAGCTACAGAGAACTGCCACCCACCTGCTCCTCTTGCACAGGAGGTAGCTAGGATCCTCCTGGCTGCCTGGTTCCCGATGGGTCATACAGATAGTGGGGGCGTGGGAACCCAGGTTTCATTTCTCAGCTGCCACTGCTCTGATTGTTAGACTTGCTGCCTCATTAGGACCGGCTCACAGAGCTGATAGCATTACCGGGTCATTGTGGCTCTAGGTATTCCTGCAAAAAGGTCTGTGTGGCTGCTGTGAGGAGGGGGCATCAGGGCCAGGTGGATCCATCAAAGCCTTGCAGAGAGCAAAAGGGCCATGACCCCACAGGCAGCAAGGTAGGGTGTTCAGCTGCAAGCCAGCCAGGGGGCTTGAGGGAATAAGGCACGGGGGTTCCATAGCAGTGGGTCCACCTGGTAGCCGCCTGGCTGTGCCTATAGATTCTCCAGGGGTCTTATATATTCCTGGCACACATACCCTCTCCACCCACTTTTAGGCTCAGAAATACCTGTTTTGTTTTCTTTCCCTCAACCTTTTCCACTTCCCCATCAAGAACTCATGCCCACTGTACTATACACCTGAAGATAATTTAAAATAATATTGAGGGGAAGCCGGGATGGCTCAGTGGGTTAAGCGCTCACTTTGCAGCTCCGGGGACCGAGGATCGAATCCCGGCCCCGGCCTGTGCGGAACCATATGCTGAACTGGGAGCTCCCCCAGTTCAGTTCTCTCTCCGTCTCTGTCTCTGTCTCTGTCTCTCTCTCTCTCTCTCTCTGTCAAAAATAAAATAAATAAATAAAAATTAAATAAATAAATAAATAAATAAATAAAATAATATTGAATGTCAACTATAAATTTAAAATATACAAGGGCTGCCCAGAAAGTATCCAGCCATGTAATATGAAAAGTAAGGCATTTATGGCTGGATTTTTTTCAGACAGCCCTCGTATATACGAGATACAGTCATGGGGTCAGAGTATAGCACAGGGAATATAGTCGGTGGTATTATAATAGCTATGTATGGTATAAGATGGGTGGTAGACTTGTTGGGGTTATGTCTTTGTGAGGTATGTAAATGTGTAATCATTATGTTCTTTTGTACACCTGAAACAAATAATTTTTTTTTTTAAAAATAAGTTAAAAAACAAACAAACTGTAAAAACAAAAAAGAATTTGTGCCCACAAAGGCACTGGTGTGAAATGCAGAATTTACTGAAGGTATATGGGCTGATGGAGGAGAAAGTTAATACAGCAGACACCTCAAAAGCCCAGGGGAGCAGTTCTTTCCCCGTGAGGCCCTCTCTCCTGTATCACCCTATGGACTGACTTTTTTTTCCTTCAAATAGACTTTATTTTTTAGAGCAGCTTTAGCTCCAGAACAAAATTGAGCAGAAAGGACAGAGATTTCCCATGATACCCCACCAGCACACACAGCCTTTCCCACTGTCAGCACACTCGAGGGGGGCATTTGTTATAATCAGTGAACCTACATGGACACATCGTTATCACCCAAAGTCCATGGAATGCCTGCATCTGGGCCCAGCTCCCCTGAGCTGATGCAGACACGGTGGGGACTGACCGCCCTTTGAGATGCTGGCTTGAGGAGTTTGCATTAGGTTTGAGAGTCATTCGGAGCTTCCAGGCGCATCAAGCCTGGGTCACAGTGTGATACTCACGGGGATGGGGCTTCTGAGGGTCTGTGTCCCAGGACTGAAATAAGGAGCATCTCAAGGCCCCGTCTTCTGGGCTGTGAGGAAGCTGTTTGAGGAGCTGCGGCTCAGAGGACCATCACGCTGACTGCCACACGCACGCCCGGACCTGTCAGTGAACGCAGGACTTCTCTTCTTTCTTGGGGCTGTAGGAGTTTGAGATCGAGCTGGAAGGCTCCCAGACCTTGAGGATTCTGTGCTATGAGAAGTGTTACAACAAAACAAAGATCATCAAGGAGGACAGCGAGAACACAGACAGGATCATGGGGAAGGGCCAGGTCCAGGTGAGGCTGCCACATTCCTCTTCCCCTGTCTGTCTGTCTGTCTGTCTGTCTATCTGAACGTCTATTATGCCCCATCTTGTCCCCAAAGGAATTCCAGTTAAACTTGTTTTTCCAGCCGGGGCCTCAGTTCCGCAAGTAAACAGTAAGGTGGTGCCGTGCACAGTTCTGAGGCCTGCTCTTCTAGGAAGAGCACAGAGCCTCTGTCTACCCACTGACACCCCCTCTCTGGCTTCTAGACCCAGGTTTCAGAGGGTATAGTGCAGGCACAGGTCCCCCCAGAAGTTGGTGTAAAGCCCCCTCGTTGGCCAAGGATAAGTGTCCATATACAACAAGCAAGGGGTCCCGAGCCCTCAGGGGAAACCAGGGGCCCTCGGGCCTTCAGAAGTTGACCCAGCCCCCGGAAGCCCACCACCAGCTTCCCCGTCTGCTCTTCTCGTGGCCTTCCTGCAGTTCTGCTTCCTATGGGGAAAAGCCCTAGTTTCTCCTTTCCTTCTGGGCTTCTGCTCCCGCTGAGCAGTTCCTCCCACCCCGCCCTGGAGGTGGGCTCTGCCTGCTTCCTGCTCCCCTTGGTGCCCTCAGACCCTGGGAGGAGGCCTCCAGGGGAAGTGGGTTGGGCATTCCAGGTGCTATGGGACTACAGGGGTCTCCAAGAAGCCCCACCTACCTCCCCTAAGGGCAGGAAGTAAAAATCCTTTTGTGGTGAAATACTGAGCAGCAGGAATGATGGAGAGAGGGTGACTTGGCTCTGAGTAATGTGTCATCTGGTGTGGACCCATATGCTCATTATCTAGACCAGCAAGTCCTCACTTGGCAATGACTATGGTTTGCCAGCTTCTTGGGTGATGAACTTGCCTGTTTTCCCACCTTGGAAACTTAGGGAACTCTGGCCCAGGGCCTCCAGGGACACCCTGCATCTTGAGACCAAAAGTAGAAATACCCCTCTGACCACCCTGCTTTTGCCCCCACCACCTACCTATGAGCTCCTCGGAGCGTAGGCCCTTGACCTCGGCTGACCCCACAGGTGGGTCCTGGGTCTGGGCTCTCCTGAGGTGGGGGGAGCCCAGAGTGGTTGGGAAGACCAGTCTGGGGTGATGCTTCAATGAATTTACTAAGGTTTGGGGTGCATCTTGAACAGGGCAGCAGCCTTGCCCAGCACTCAGTTGAGGGTGGCCTACCAATGCCAGCTCCTGGTCCACGGCCACTCAGTGGGCATTTTGGACCTGAGACCTGCTTGTGGCTTAGATCTTGGGTGAGAAGCGGATGGTTCCTCCTTCCTCCCTCAGCCCCATGTCCCATCAGGCCATTCGTAGGGTCTTGGTAGAAGAGGGCTTCCAGGTTGAAAAAAGCAAACATGCAAGGCCATGTTTATCAGTCATCCTACTTCTGGGGTCCTGATCAGGGATTGACCAGCCAGATCTCTCCCTCCACCAGTAACCCCCTGCCCAAGTGAGCTTGGTGTGGGTCCCACCTTGACAGATGGGTCGTTGTGTGGGGGTGGCTCGTAAACACGCTGATACTTCCCGATTTGCAACTCGTGTGCGTTGAGATCCAGCCCTGTATTTCCACATAGATCTCGTTTGCCCTCTTGGCCTTTCAGGGAATCCCATGGAGTGAGTCAGCCACACAGATGGGCTGTTCTGCTCTTGACAGACACTGAGATGGTTTCTAGATTTTGCTACCCTGTGAGCATTCTGGTGCTGGGCTCCTTAGAGAACCGGTGTGTTTTGGAAGTTGCCAGGCGACAGTCGTAGCGTGGCCCTTTTGGTCTTCACCCTCTACCCCCTACTACTCGACGACAACTGTACTCCCTTCGCTCCCCCAGCCCATGTCTGCATCTGCCCCCAGCTTGGGCACCCCTCACCCACACCCAGGCCCTGACCTGCATCTTGCAGAGAGCCCCACAGCGTGCCAAGGATGCCAGCGGGCTGGGGTGCCTGCTCTTTTTTCCAGCTGACATTCCACTGACCTTGGACTTGAATTGTCCGAATTCTCCACCACTGGAGCTCAGGGGATGGTGGGATTCGAACCAGGGCCTCCGAGCGCTGTCACTGGGTCACCTGTACTCATCTCCCTCTTCTGTGGAATCAAGATCTCTTTGGAAACCCTTTGCCATGACCTCCTGGATATAAACAGTATTTTGTGATGCACAACCTGTGCTCTCCGACAGACTGGGCATGCCAAGTGCGAGCCTTGTCCCCATCCCAGGGAAGAAGAGAACAGTCAGGTTGTGGGGAGCATCTCTGAACCCCTGGCTGCTCTTTGCTCCTTTCTGCCGGGTCCTAGCCTGTGTTTCTCTGTCCATCACACTCTGAGGGGTGCTTCTTGATGAGAACTCTCCCGCTGGTCCTTCCACAAGGTGGAAAAGAGGCAGAGCACATGGGCTCTGTTAAAAAATACTGCTTGTGCCACTTGTTGAAACAGCAAGGCAGACTTTTTTCTAAATATACTCTATTTGTCACCAACAGTCCAGTTTTAGAATATTTCCATCACTCCATGGACAGTCATTTCCTGTTCCCATCCCCAGACCCAGGGACTGTGGAGGCTTGTGCAGGGAGCCCTGTAGTGAGGGCCAGCCACTGAGCTCAGCTCTGAGTAGTTGAGGAGACGTGGGGACTTGTAGCCCGAGGAGCAGGGGAAGGGGCTGTCAGAGGAAACGCTGGGGTGAGGGGCAATTCCTGATGGGATTCTTGCTGAGGGCCGGGGAGTCAGCGGCACCGGGGAGCAGTGCGGGGTGAGGAAGTTAGTCAGTTGAGGGTGATTCTGGATGGCAATTCTGGCTAAACTTAGCAGAGTTCTTGCTAAAATCGGGCTCTCAGACGTGCCCAAAGATGAGGCCTCATTGGAAAACAGTTCAGAGCAGCCTGGCTGGAGTTTGGTCCAGGAGAGACTTGGTCAACTCCCCCACCCCACTCACTGTACTTCCTGTGACCTGGGCAAAGTCCTCATGCTGCCTGGCCAAACCTGTGTCTTCCCCACCTATAAACTGGGGTGGGGGCCTTCAGTGTCAGGCACTGGGGTCATCACTTGTAGCCCTGGTTACTGGAGAAGGCAGGCTCGACTCCACCCTTGCCTCTGCTCCTGTGGTGGGGTGAGTGGGAAGTCTGGCCCCTGAGCTGTCCTGAGCTGGGAAGGAATCCCAGCGCAGCGTGGGGTGGGGGTGGGGGCTGACTCACAATGTAGACGGCTGGCGTGGCCCCTGGAGACTCAGGCAACAGCTTGTTAGTGAACAGTCTCCCCAGGAGGAAGAAGGAAGGAAGGTGGCGGAGGAGAGATGACGATGTCCTGCCACACGAGCCAGGCCACTTTCTCCCTCCCCCAAACCAGCAGAGTTTTCTGTGGGGGGTGCCTGGGGAGGAGGGGCCCCCGTGACTCCCAGGGCCCAGCCTTCCTAAGAGCAGGCTTTTCCCAGTAATCTCAGGCGCCTTCCGAGAGATGTGGGAGGGGGGTGTGGCCTGCCCGTGAGCGTAAGCAAACTGGTCTTTGTGTGAACATACATGTACATTCTTTGTGTGTGGATACCTAGGAGTGGAATTGCTGGGCTGGGCAGCCAAGGTTAACCTTGAAGAACTCCTCTGCTTTTCCAGAGTGGCTACAGCGTTTTACATCACCAGGGGCAGTGTGTAAGGGTGCCTGTCTTTCCACAATCTCGCCAGCACCTATAGCCTGTCTTTTTTATCACAGCCATTCTAGGGGAGGTTGCTTTATCTTTTTAAGTGATGCTAGAGCCTGGTTGGGATCAGAGAAAGGCAGCAAAGTGAAGGATGTGGGTGATGGAGCTCAAGAGAACAGAGTGTGGTAATAAGAGGAGAACCGACCAGATTTCTGTTCCAGGGAAGTGGTCTGATCATCCCTTAGAAGACCCACCCCAGGGAGTAGGTGACGGTGCAGACATGTGCAGCTCAGTCAGGAGTGCTGGGGAAGCCCTGCTCGTTCATCCTGGGCGGGGACAGTGGCATAGAGAAGAGTGCAATCTCCAAGGAGGCAAATGAGGAGGCAATGGCATTTCCTCCTGTGGACAGTCCAGTCTTGCCTCACCCGCCTCGGCCTAGGGTGGATGAGAAGATGCCCTGTGCTCATCCATTGCTGAACCATCTGGCCGTACCTACTGCCAGGCAAGCAGGGAAGCACCTATGGTCTTCAGCCAGGACCCTTCAGGGCAGCACTCAAAGCCTGCCCCACCTGGACTGGCCTCCTCCGCCCAGCACCTCCCTGGAATGGACTTGACCTCGGACAGCTGTCCATCAGGCCCACCACCCACACTTGTCCCTCTGAGACGCCCCCCTACCTTGCCCAGCCCTAGAGAGACAAGGAGAACCCAGACCATCCTGAGAACACTGGGTATGAGCAGACTCCCCCCGCACCCACCAGTCCCTGTCCCCGAGCAGCACACAGTTGTCGCTGTGACCCCACTGGGGCATGTGGAACGCTCTCACATTTTCCCCAAGACGTCCATTTCCTGGCCCTCTCCCCTCAGTCATGTTTTTCCAAACCCCCACTTGTTTACTTCTTTGGGGTTTTAAATAGCTACTCAAGAGAGCGGCCAAGCCAGCCTTGGATGTTTGGGGCTGGACTGAGCGGCCCACGATGTTTCGTCGCCTGGTTGGCGTTGTGTTATTCTTCATGCTGCTTCCGCTCTGCTTAGCACGCTCTGTTCTTTGGAGCAGAGCCAGCCCGGAGTTGGCCTTTCCCACTGGAACTGCCATCTAGGGCCACTGCGAGGGCCGGGGGCCCAGTGACAAGCCACCCTGTGGCCCACGTCTCCATCTGGAGGCCAGCACGGACTGCAGCCTCTGGGACCAGGTGGTGGTGGGTCTGGACCTCAGTGCAGGGGGTGGGTAATGGCACCAAATGCTTTCATCAGTGGACCAGCTATTTGTGGGGGTACGTGGAGTGTCCTGTGCTCTGAGTCCACCTGAGGCATGCATTATTGGGGTTACCGGCAGGGGTAGTGCGAGTCCTGAAGGGTCCCCAAGCATGTCCTCCCATGAGGTGGACTGGCCACGCAGGGGTGTTATTCAGCGTCTCCAAACACTCCCACAGGAAACCAGCCACTTGAAAAGGAAGCATGGCTTTTCTGAGCTTTAGAGAAAACTGTGACACAGTGGAATTCCCGTAACCAAGAGGCGACTTCTTCCACACACAGACAAACAAAGTGATAGGAAGCTTTGACCTTGGCAAGCCAGGCTGCAGGGGCGGGTCCTCCTGCAAAGCCTGCTCAAAAGGCTGAGGAGGCCAGGGGCTCCCCATGCTCCTGTCCAGCAGTGCAGGCCTCTCAGAGCAGGACCAAGAATGCGGGAGTCGCCGTCCACCCCCGCCGCCATGCAGGGCCTCCTGCGGTACTTCCACTCCGGCCGGGCCAGCTGGGGCCGAGCCGAAAAGCACCTGTGTTGTGCACGCGGCACTGCCCTGTGGGCCCACATCCGAAACCTCGTGTGCAGGGGCAAGGTGGGCTGGCTTGTGGGCTGTGGTCCCCTGGGGACCAAGTTGGGGCAGGGCGCCTGCCGCCTGGATGTCAGCTGCTGATTCTGGCTTACATGTGGAGAGCTGGCAAGGCCTCTGCACAGACCCCAGAGCCTCTGATCATTGTGACTCCTTGCTTTCAGCTGGATCCACAGGCCCTGCAGGACAGAGACTGGCAGCGGACTGTCATCGCCATGAACGGGGTATGTACCCACAGTGCTCTGTTGGTGCCCATTTACCCCAGAAGGTTAGAGTGGCCCTGGTTCCTTCTGGAACAGTAGGAAGGAGGCGAAGACTGGGCTAGTGTGTGCAGAAATCACAGTGGAGGAAGGAGAAACCTGCAGGACAGAATTGCTGCCCAGGAAGGACTCTGCGGTGGCTGGAGTGCAGTCACAGGCCAGGCAGCGAGCATCCCTCCCGAACACTGGGCTGGAGGCACGACCGGGATGGGCAGGGCCTTGAACCTGGAGTCTGCCCTTAGAAACTGAGGCCCCTGGTTAGTCTTCAGTGCCCTTAAAAAAATGCTGTCACAGCAAGAAAGATCTGGGCAGATATGATAGAATGTTAACATCTGACAGATAGTTCATGGCTTTTTATTATATTATTCTCTGTACTTTTTCTCTATCTCTTTACGATTGAGAAAGATACAGAGAACAGATGGGTGGTCACTAAAGGCAAAGACGGGGCACAGGGGGATGGTGAAGGGGGTCAAAAGATACAAACTTCCAGTTAGAGGATAAAATAAATGCTGTGGAGGTAATGGGCAGCATAGCGACTGCAGTTAATAACACTGTGTTGTACATTTGAAAGTTGCTAATGAGTTGGTCTTTTTATCATCACAGGAAAAAAGAGTGTAGCCACGTGAGGTGATGCATGTTAACTAGACGTAACTATAGTGATCATGTCACAGTATATACAAATATCTAACCATTACATTGTACATCTGAAACTAATGTTATCTGTCGGTTACATCTCAATTTAAAAAAAGAGAAAGAGGCAGTGGGGATTGTGGGTCCTTAAACCACCCTAACTGTCCTGGCTCTTGCCGATTTGGACTGGGGGCATCCTCTCAGGGGCAACTCCGCCTTGCACCTGCGTTTTGGCCTGCTTGCCCTAGGGGTGGGAAGATTTGCCCCAGGAAATCCGTCTGAGAGGGCTGTTTCCCTTCTCCTCCTGCAGATTGAAGTGAAACTCTCAGTCAAATTCACCAGCAGAGAGTTCAGCTTAAAGAGAATGCCATCCCGAAAACAGACGGGGGTCTTTGGAGTCAAGATTGCTGTGGTCACCAAGTAAGTGTTGAGGGGCTTGGGCTCTTGTGCCTCTTGTCCCCCACCCACCAAGGTGTTTCTGGAGGAAAAACTGGGTGTGGGTCTCCCCTTTCTGTGCATGGCACACTCACTGCACAGGACACCTCCCAAGCCGTGGGACACTGTGTGCTTAGCTGCCTCTCCTGTTTACTGTAAAACTTGTCCCCATGAGCTCAGGAACGTCCTTGTCCCCTTCCTCTGTAGGTGGGCTGGCCCCCCGCCTGACTCCCGGAACTGGGTGAAATCAGGGTTTTCTTCCCCTGTTTGGAATTTGTCATGATCAGGGTTCCTGTTGAAGGATGGCGGCCCTTGTCCCTTTGTCATGGGTCAGTTGCCAGGGAAGTCTGGATGTTGACTTGAGTGCAGTTCTCTGGAGCACAGGCCACTTCCTCCCAGATTCCATTCTCTTCCCCGGGTGGAACCCAACCAGGCCCCTGACTTTGCTGGTCATCAAGGCTGGGAACTGTATCAGGCACTCCACAGACAACCTAATTGTGTCTAAATATCGCCCCTCGCCCCTCGCTGTCCCCAGTCATCCCCACTGCGCCTCTGGAAGGCTCAACTATCCCAAATAAGCACTGCTAATGAGAGTGTCTCAGGAAAGAGCTTTGCTGGGCTCCGGAATTCAGTTGCTAAACTGAACTAAAGCCCACCCTCCAAACAGCACCATCACCTACTTGTGAAATATTCTCACTCCAGAGTCCTATGTGCAAGTGCTAGGAATATCAGAAAAACCTTTAGAAGGACTGGATTCACGCCCTGTGGAGTCATTCATTTAGCAGGCAGTTGACTACCTGCTGTGTGCAGGGCTCACCTCTCACTGAGGTCCGGTGTGGGGCTCGGGATTTGCCTCTCACACAGCAGGTGGGTGGCAGGGTCGGGGCTGAGACTTGGTCCCATCTCCCTATTTGGAGACCAGACTGCTTTCCAGGATGCTATGCAGCGACCTGTTAACCCAACGCCTGGGATCTTTTAACTGGACTGCCTGTAGCCTGTAGTTCACTCCTGACCTTCCCCAGAAGATCCACAAGATCGGATGTAACCCCCAGGGCATCTGGCTACTGGAGCTCTGATAAGTTATAAGCGGGGGTGGTCATGAGCTCTCAGAGAGGACAAGGCTGTGTGTGCAGCCCACACCCAGCACCTTCATCACCCGCATCTCCAGGTGTCCAGGTGTGCACCTAGGTGCTGGTTGCACCCCACAGTTGTTCAGACACTAAACATGTTCCCCCTCCCCCACAGGAGGGAGAGGTCCAAGGTACCCTACATTGTGCGCCAGTGCGTGGAGGAGATCGAGCGCCGGGGCATGGAGGAAGTGGGCATCTACCGTGTGTCCGGAGTGGCCACGGACATCCAGGCGCTGAAGGCGGCCTTTGACGTCAGTGAGTGTCTTCCCTGGGCTGGCGTGGTGTCCATGCTGGGTCTCAGGGTGCCCTGTGGCCGTGCTTGTTAGATCTTCTGCACTTCCTCTTCACTTACTGTTCTATTGTCTTTCAAATGAGAAGAAAAGGGAGTTGTGAGAGGAGGCTCTGCAGCACCCAGTTTGTAACCCCTTTAACTGCACAAGGCGCTTGCTGGGCTGGACCAGGGCCTCCCCGGCGGGACAACCCAGCCTTTTTGCTGGGGTTCAGCCTCCTTCCCCTGGGCTGGCAGAGAGGTGCTGGCGGAGGTCCAGGCGTCTGTGTGGTCTGACCAGTCGTGAAGCAGTTGTGAAGGGCTCTGCGGTGACTGGGCCCGGCCAGTGTGGCAGTGTCTCCATTGCCTCACCCTCACCGGCCAAGAAGTCGGTGGATCAGCCACAGTTGTCAGACAAAGACACTGAGACCTAGAAGGCCCTCCAAGAGGGAAGTGGCAGAACCAGGACCTCCTGCCTGCAAACTCCGTGCTCCTGGGCAACCAGAGTGGGACAGAGGGCCCGTAGGAGCCCAAAAGGAAGGCACCAGTTTAAACACTAGAACAGAACAAATAAGTCAGAAGACACTGGCAGCTGGGCACTTGCCACAGGGCAAAGCCACGTGCTTCCTCGCAGGAGCCATGTCTGTCCTCCTGCACAGTTGTCCTTGCCAAGCAGGGGAGGACGAATGGGGAGGATGAATGGGGAGGATGCGCAGGAGACAGGTGAGCTGCTAAACACAGAGGAGCCCACGAGACCATCAGCCTGGGGCGGGCAGGGCTTAGCTGAGGCAGGGAGTGTGAAACCCCGTTCAGGATCTGGGAGTAGCTGAGTTCCGCCTCTGTGCTCTGTCCAGATAACAAGGACGTGTCTGTGATGATGAGCGAGATGGACGTGAACGCCATCGCGGGGACCCTGAAGCTCTACTTCCGCGAGCTGCCCGAGCCCCTCTTCACCGACGAGTTCTATCCCAACTTCGCTGAGGGCATCGGTGAGCGCGGGAGGCGGCTCCCATTCCCCCTGTCCATGGTGCCCCCTCCACCATTGCACACATTTCAGCCCAAACTCTGTGTGGCAGGGATACCGAGAACTAAGCCTGTCCTAGAAGGGCTCTGCCTGCCCTGCAGGGGCCACCTGTTGTCCCCTTCCCTCTGAGTAGCTTGAGTGGGTACCTGCCTGGGTGTGGGGTTGTGGAGACCACTGTTCTCCTCACTGGCATGCATCCTGCTCCCCTAACCCCAAATGCTGGCTCGCCGGTGCCCCCGCCTTCAAACCCAGGCTCACCCCAAGTCAGCGTTGGGGGTGGTGTCCAGGGTGGGACCCCGGTGTGTGGGCAGCTTTATGCTCTGCACCCTGCCTCCAGGGCCATTCACCAGGGGACCTGGTCCCCCATTGTGCACAGCGTGATAAGGGAGCCCCCAGGGCCCCTCGCACTTCCTGCCTCATTCCGTGCCTGGCTTCCCGCGCCTGGGGCCCGTCCGGTCAGGAGGCGGGAATGGTTAGCTGTTCCGACTGCCTCTGGTGCTGGTTCCTATAGTGCCTTTGACCCCTTTCAGACAGAAAAGGTGTCCAGAGGGGCTCATCCCCAGGGCGATGAGGGGCCTGGACTGTCCTGTGCCCTCTGATACAGGCCCTGGCAGAGGCTTCCAGCCCAGGGCTGTGACTCCAAGAAGTAACAAGCCCCCCACCCTGCAGCTCTTTCAGACCCCGTTGCAAAGGAGAGCTGCATGCTGAACTTACTGCTGTCGCTGCCGGAGGCCAACCTGCTGACCTTCCTGTTCCTCCTGGACCACCTGAAAAGGTAACCCCAAGTCTTCCTCAGGGGCTCTGGGGCCGCTGCCCTCGGTGCACTAGAGCCGTTGCCAGCCTCCTCACCCACCTCGGCCTTAAGTGAAGGGTGAGGACCTTTGGCCGCAGCCAGTGGTGTGCTTGGACCCTCCCCACCCCAGTTCACGGCCCAGAGCTGGCCCAGTGCCTGCTGACCGCAGGTGCTCTTCGTCTTGAAGCCCAGAAGAACTGGGGTGGGCTCTGCTTTCAGCACAAGCAGGGGTGGGTTAACTGCCATGGGGCCAGCTCCAGGCAGAATGGGGTGGCACCTGCCACCACGTCCCCTCAGGACTGCAGGCTGGCCCGGCCCCTCCACCTCGCCTTCGTCCTGAAGGCGGTGTCCCAGCAGCACCCCCTGTCTCGGTCTCCGCAGAGTGGCAGAAAAGGAGACGGTGAACAAGATGTCCCTGCACAACCTTGCCACGGTCTTCGGCCCCACGCTGCTCCGGCCCTCAGAGAAAGAGAGCAAGCTCCCGGCCAACCCCAGCCAGCCCATCTCCATGACTGACAGCTGGTCCCTGGAGGTCATGTCCCAGGTAGGAGGAGACAGGCTCCAGCCCAGCGTCCCCAGCCTGGCAAAGGCATCTGCTGCCTGCCCCACCCTGGCTCCTGCCCAGCTTTCCTACTCACATTCAGCAGGGGAGGTGCCTGGGGCCATGGGGCTGGGAATGGGGAGGGCTCCTCCCTCTGCACCTCTCTGGTTTTCTCAGGGCCCCTGTCACCAGCAGGAGCCTGCAGCTCCCTGGGCCTGTCACCAGGCCCTCCTGGGCTCTGGCCAGGAAGACCTCCCAGTTGCCACTATGAGCACCCCTCTGAGCCACTTCCCACCCGCTGCTGTGCCCCTGCAGGTCCAGGTGCTGCTCTACTTCCTGCAGCTGGAGGCCATCCCTGCCCCAGACAGCAAGAGACAGAGCATCCTCTTCTCCACCGAAGTCTAAAGGCCCAGCTCCAGCTCCAAGAGGCCAGCAGAAGGGCCTGCACACCTCCTGGTGAAACAGGCCATCCACAGAGCAGGAAGCAGATCTTCTTGAGGAGTAACTGGGCCACCCCCAAGGGCCAGGCCATCTGCCAAGAGACAGCTAGCCAGCCACCCAGGGCAAAAGGCCAAGTGGCCCGGGCAGTTGGGCCCCCAGCGCGTGAGCCGGAGAGCTCCCAGCTGGCCTCAGTCTGTGGTTTCCCGTTCCGCCACCAGAGGTCGCCGCAAGCCACACGGCTCAGAGTGCAGGCCTGGCCGGGACCAGGCAGAGGGAGTGGTTTTTATGAACTTAACAGAGTTTGAAAGATTTCTACTGGATCCCTCATCGAGATGCACCCTCTCCAGAGAGAAGGGGAAACGACCAGATTCCCTCCCTATCGTGTCTTGAATAAACACTGCTGCTGCTTCAGACCATGGGGGCCACAGCCCCGTCCCTCTGTGGGGTGGGGGCACTTCGAGTTCCTTGACTTAGGAATCTGACTCCTGTGTGTAACAGGGTCTGAAAACCTAAGTCAACACTGTAGCGTTTGACTCCTTTCTCCTCCTTTTCTTTTTCTTTCTAGAAGGATCTCTGCAGAAATGGGTCTTCTTCCTGTTCTGTCCTGTTTCATTGTTTTTGCTGTTCATGGGCCCCTTGGAAGGCAGCTCCCCATGTAATGTCCAGGACCGGACACCAGGGGGCGGCAGGCTCAGGCTGCGCACTTTATGGCTTGTTCTCCAGGGAGAGTGACCCCATCCCAGCCACCCTGCTTACGATGGCCTTGATCTCTAGCTTACCCTAGCCTGTCGCCCCTTTGCCCCCACTGCCCTTCCCTCTAATCGACCCCCCTCCAGACGGCTTCAGTTCCTTGCTCTCTGCTGAACAAACTCAGTAAACTTTTGTAAAAGTTTCCTCTCAGCAGCATCTTGCTGACAGCTTATTTTAAACTTTGATCCGAATAGCCTTTTGATACTTGAATATTTTTAAGTTTTATACATAGTTTCTAATTTTTTTCCTAACAGACTCAGATACCTAATAAGATATTAGAATGTACTCCGTGGACAATCCATGTCCCAGAAGCATTTTGTCTTCCTCCAAGCGCCAGCTCTGTTTTCATCAGGAGCTGTTTCTGAAGTTTCCTGAGCACCAGAAAGTGGGGGGTAGGAACAGGGACTGTTCCCCAGGCCAAGCTGAGGGTGAGGACTCCCATCCCAGAGCCCGTGGAAGGACAGACCAGCCCACTGTCCCTGCTCCTCCTGCTCCTGACGTTCCTGGTAACCCTCCTGACCATCTGACTTAGAGGAAGGAGAACTATTTTAAAGAAACAAGTCTATGAACATTGTATCACTTCTTTTAAAAAGACAGGTTGGGGCAAGGAGAAAAGAAAAACTATGAGGGGCAAAGTTTCCCTGCTGGTCTTGCAGGAAGAGAGGGTGTAGCTAACCAGAGGAGGGAAGCCATGGCGTGACTCAGGAAAAGGTGTTTGACTGTCATGTGATTACACCAGTAACCAGTTCCACTCTCCCGTGATCCTTCCCACGTCTCTGGGCAGGAGCTTGGGAGGGCTCATGGGTCGATGGTCCACTGCTGCCCAAGATCACAGTCATGGGGGGGCCATGTGTGTCTCTCACCTCTGCCTGTGGATCTGTTGGGCCAGGGGACAGAAAACGATGAAGTCACTTGAAGGTCTTATGTCTGCATATTGTATTTATTTAGTTGTACATTTTTCTTGCCAGGAGAGCAGACCCACCATTTAAAGCATCACCGCTCTCCTGGGGGCTGAGGGCAGGGAGCAGGGTCCTCTGCCCTCCACACATTTCTGGACCCAGTGGGTTTCCCGGGACTCCTCCAGCCTGGCTCCCCATCCCCATCCATCTCAGCAAACCTCCAGCCCTGCAAGAGCAACATACTTTGTGTAGAAAAGCTAAACCCAGCCCTTGCTTCTGTTCCTCCTGGTGTCTCATGATTTGCATCTGTCGCATTGAAACTGGAAAGCAATATATCAATGTCTGTGCCAATTATTTCTGTTCCCTCCCCTACCTCCTCCCCCTTTTTCCTTTTTATTTATGTAGAATGTGTGCCGTTTAATGATGGAATGACCACTTTCTTTTGTAGCTGTACAAGTGCCCCTGTGCCAGCCACAGCGGTGGCCGTCACTTGGGATCGATCCCCTGCTACCCCTCTTGTCCCATCTAACATGCAGGCCTGTGGGTTGGCCCAGCCAGCATGGAGCGGGGGCTAAGCCCAGATGAGACCTTCCACGAAGCTCAGCTGCCAGACTCTGCAACAAGAAGCGATGCGTCCCTGATCTGGGCCCTGGGTCTGGAATCATGACCTTGGCTCCCGGAGGAGGCAGCTGGCCTTTCGTTGTGGGGGGAGGCTGGTCTCAGCTGCTGTGTTTCTGCTTTCAAGTTCACCTCTATACCACTGTGGGGAAAGGAATGCTGACGCTCATTAAAGTTACCTGAGACTCCTTGGCATGCGTGGTGATGGCTGCATGAAAAGAAAAACTGATCAGGTGGGGGTGAAGGTGGGCAGCAGCGCAGAAGGGTTAGCAGGTGGAGTGAAGACCAGTGCCCAGGAGGAGCCAGGCCTGGTGGCACCACAGGGCAACGTCGGCGCATGTGGGGTAGTGGCAGTCACTCCAAGAAGCAGGAACTTACAGCCATCTGGTTTGGGACAGAGGCCAGAGGGGGCACCAGCCATGCCAAGCCCAGGGGCAGGGACGCCTCTAGCCACACCCAACCTGGGCCTATAGAGCCCCTTGGTCACAGTGGTTTCTGCTAGGATGGAGGTTTGGGGGTGCCACCAGGGGACCTTTCTGTTGCCTCCAGGTATTGGCCACTTGGAGCTGCCACGGGTGGCGTTAGTTACTCTCTATCCCTACCTCCCTGGTCCTGCTTGAAGACCTCAAAAAAACGAAGTCCCGTTGCATATCTTTTACCAGTTGGCGCCTCAGGCAAGAGCTGACTATCTCCATGTTGCTGCAAGTTGGAGCTTGTGACCAGCTGAGCCCAGGCCAGTGGCGTGGCCCCGGACACAGGAGCATTCACTGCTGCCTGGGGTCAGCGTGTTACACCTCAAAGAGCCCCCACAGGCCTCTTAGTCTAATCCCTTTGCTTCATTGGTGGGTAAACTGAGGCACACACCTCCACCCAGCATCCCAGAGCTGGTTAACAAGAAGCTGGGGTCTCGGTGTCTTGATGGTTCCCCCAAGCTCACCCTTTCTGTTGGACGAGACGCAGCGAGACCACTACACTGGCGTGGACATGGCCGCGAACATGCGGGCTGAGGCCGCACATGCACATGCACATGCACGCACCCTGTGCAAATAAAGGAGGCAGGCTGTCTATAGAAATCTCAGAACTTCCAAACCCGCCCCCCAAAAGAATGCCCCGATTGCTTTAAAAGGAAGTGTTTCCACGCACTGATGATGGGCTGTCACAAAGAGCTCTGGGAAGATAAACAGAAAGTGAGGGGCTGACAGACGCACCCAGCTCCTGAAGACGCCCAAATGGCCTGGAGCCTCTGCCGTGGGTCAGCGGGCAGGATTGGCGCTGAGGGTCATCCCTGGGTGAGGGGGAGCTGTTCAACCCTGGAGGGGCTGCGGGTTGGAGCCCAGTCAGTGCGACTGGGAGAGAGCGATGGGTCAGCCCTGCATCACCCCATTTCTCCCAGTAGAGAAAGGCCAGCTGGGGCCATGACAAACAGACACCCACAAAAATGTTCTGGAAGACAGGGCCCTGTCACTTCTATTGGACGTGTCCAGATGGGAAAGGAAACCAGCTGCTTTGGGAGGCTGTTCATCTAAGAGCTCCCCAGCGAGGTGGGCCAAGTGCCCTAAGCCAGGCCGCCGGCCGGATGTCATGCAGCCACGTGGCCTGAAAAAGTCCTTCTCAGGGCTTCTCTAGCCAGTTCAGCCAAAGCCATGAGGGCTCAGGCCACGCACCAAGTACTTGTCCGTTCCTCTCCTGTGGGTGGAACTGGGCAGGCCCGACTACAAATTCTCCTTAGGGTTTTCAGTCATTTTGTGGAAACCTGAGCCCAGCAGCTAGGGATATGTAGGTTCAAATGGGATTCTGGCCAAAGAAGGGGCCTGAGGAGTAAGGCCTGAATGTACGAAGGTCCTGCGCAGCTGCCAGCTGAGCCACCACCAGAAAAGAAGGCACCAGAATGGTGGTCACCCCGGACCTGGAGTGAGCTTCTCAGGCAAATGCTCTGCAATCTCCCCAGGTGACTTAACCGTAGACACGGTGCAGGTGTGACACATGCAGGATCATCTCACATTTCAGCCCTTGTACTTGCTTATTTCATTCTAGAAGCAATGTTGCTTTTGAGGGGCCCAGAGCAGCCTCTCCCTACCCGTCAGCTACTCAGTCTCAAGGCCCCTTCTCCAGAGTTCTGAAGTCCCAACTCAGAGGCTTGGCTGGCACATCCCAGGCCAAGCAGTTAAGGAGCAGCAGTTCCTGAGAGGTTGGGCAAGAATGACCCCAAAGCAAGGTGGCAAGGCCTTGAGGCACTGAGGGTTTCTTACGCCACAACGCAGCAGTCTCAAACTGGGAAGGAAGGCCGGCTACTGGAAGGATCGGGCCTTTGGCCCTAGTGGTGTGTGACCACTGCTCCAGATGCACAGAACTGAAGCTGCATGCCTGTCCCAGGTGGACCACATGATCCCTAAAGCTGGCTCGTGACCCTCATTTCCTCTGATTCTCCTTGTGAGAGCATCCTCAATGTTCAGACGATCCGAGGCCTTTGAAAGGGAAAGTGGCTCTTCCATGATCCCTGTCATGGGTAAATTGTGACCCCCACCCCCATAAGATAAGCCCACCTCATAATATGACAATGTTTGGAAAAGGGTCTTTGCAGAAATTGTTAAGGTAAGATCATCCTGCTTTGGTATGGGCCCTAAAGCCAATAATGAGTGTCCTTACAAGAGACAGAGAAGGAAAAGACACAGAGACACACAGGACAAGGCCATATGAAGATGAAGGCCAAGATTGAGGTGATGGGCCTCCCAGCCAAAGATCACCAAGGAGTGCTGGCGGCTTCCGGAAGCCAGGAGAGAGGCATGGCTTCTCCCTCAGAACTTCCAGAAGGAACCAACCCTGCTGACACCTGGGTTTTGGACTTCAGCCTCCAGAACAGCAGGAGAACCCATTTCTGTGGTTTTAAGCTACTCAGTTTGTGGTCGCTTGTTGTGGCAGCCTTAGGAACTAATACAGTCCACCCAGCTAGTGAGACAAGACACTATGGCCGGATCCTGGCTGTCCAACGCCCTCTCCTGTCCTCCCGTTGGCAAACACATTCCTGCTCAGAACAGCTATCCATCAGTGTCTCCTGTGTCGGGGGCCGGAGACTGAAGGGCTGGGATGGAGACGGAAGATAGATGCTAGGATTGTCTCCACACACCAGACCCAGCCCAGCCTGGGGGCTTTGGCTGCTGTCCCCAGTTCTTCTCCCCACAAAAGGCCCTGAGAGAACAGAGAGCATCTTCCCCACCTGTCCCCTCAGCTTGGCCTTGGCCTTTGTCCCAGCTCTACAAACATAACCCTCTCCTGCTCAGAATCCCATCGCTCCTGCCCCATGAGCAAGCATGTTCAGCTCATGTGTAGCTCCCAGAACAAGCAAGAAAGAAGACGTAGTCCTGTTTTGACCCCTCCAGTCTCCCCAGCTAGAGCCCTCCATGCTTCTCCGCCGAGCTCCTGGGAAGGGCCCCTGCAGCCCTGCTTGCTCTCGTGGCTCATTTCCTTTACACCAGGTCAGCCTGGCTCGGACGGGAAGCCCAGGGCCCTGGGAGGCCAGGCCGATGGCCGTTCCCAGCCCCAACTGCTTCTGACACGGCCGCCTGTCCCCCCTGCTCGCCCCTTCCTCCCCAGGCATGGCCTGCTGACCAGTTGTAAATTAGTTCCTTGGGTGGTTTTATGTTTTCTCAACAGGCTTGTCTTCAGATCTTTCTAGAACCTCTCTGAACTGCCTTCCGGTTTTCCTGCAAAAGCAGCGTCATTTACTTAGCGCTGTTCTTTGCATTCAGAACAGGATATTGGTGCTCTGATAGCCCCCTCTTTTTAACCATTTACTTCAAATCTCCCCACAGTAAAATCTACCCTCAAAGGGCAGATTTTTCCAAAAGGGCTGCAAGTTCTGAAACCGATTCCCGAAGAGGAGATGCAGGCATGTTTGGAGCCTCAGGATGTGCGCAGAACTTCCAGGAGGCTCCTTTGCAAAGCAACGGCAGCTGGAGTTGTGTCCCCAGGATTTAGAGACCAAGTCTTAGAAGACTCACTTAGCTCGCTGAGCCTCATTTTTCTCACGTGTGTAATAAAACAAGGACTCGATTAGACATTTTGACCCTGGGAAGTGCCGGGCACAGGCTGATGAATATCACTTAGGCCTCAGGCACGTTGCATTGGAATCCCTTTATCTGGCTAGTTCCTGTTCTCCCCGTCCCTACCACGATGGATCCCAGTGCTGGGTGGAGTAGAATCAGGAAGGTCGACAAGGGTTATTGCTTTCAGGGGATGCGGACCTGGACACGGGAGATGATAGAGGAACCATGTGCTGAGCCCTTATCCCATGCCCCGCCCGTCTCCAGGATGCCCGGCCCGTCTCCATGTCGCTAGATGACACTAAACGCATCATCATGGTTTGTTAGCCCCATGATTGCCTGGTGCCAAGGGCTTTGAAGAGAAGTGTGATGTGCACGGACAGGGCACTGAATAGGGTGGGGGCCTGTTATTTAGTCCCTCAACACTCCTGACTGGCATGGAAGCATTGCTATTGTTCCCAGAAGAACTGGAGGCACAGAGAGGTTAGGAAATATGCTCAAGGTCACACAGCTAGTGGCTGTCTGAGCCAGAGATTGAATTCAAGGCTGGGGACCCACAGAGCAGGCACAGAGAAGCACTGGCTCACCACCCACTTCTCACTGGCCTCAGTTTCCCTAGATGTGACACAAGAAGGTCTGATGATGTCTGATCTCTGCAGGTCATGAGGGAGAGTGGATGCCTTGTGTGGGCTCATCCTGTTCCTGTGTCTCTTCTAGGCCACCTGCAGTCCTTCTACGCACCCCAAGGAACCTCCGGGGCTTCAGCTGTGGTTGCTGGGAGTATGGCGTCCTCCTCACATGAGCAGCATGGCTGTGGACGACAAACAGCCATCTCCTCTTGCAGACACGTTGTCACTTGGCTGACAGCTGCACATTTCCCGGGACCCAGTACTCTCCTGGCTCCAAGGGAGGCATGTCAAGAATCCCATCTCAGTGTCCTGGAACTCAGAGCTGCTGGCTTGCTAACTGTTGGGAACAGTTGTTTTCCGATGAAAACTTGGCCTGCAGCCCCCGCCTGCTCGGCTCCTCTGGCTCTGGTGCAGAGCAGCTGGGCCCGAGTGGGGCAGTCAGTGACTGAGGTGGGCTTCAGCGTGAGCTGAACGCACCATCGGGAAACCAGAGGCACTGAGCTCAAGGGGGTTCCGGGCTGCAGAGCTCGACCCATCTCAGTGGTGACGAGACCCTAGCATGTCAGGGCCAGCATGAATGGAGGTCACCGCAGCATCCCAAATGCTGCTACTTGGTGGCCGTGGGCCCTGGGAGGAGATCACACACTGATGGATGGCCTCCTACGCAGGTGGTCAGTCACCTGCCTCCCCAGGTCCCCTCTTGCTCTGGGCCAATAGTTACTCCAATTACCTGCTCTTTCTGCCCCTCCATTTCTGGGGAGCCAAGGAGGATGACCAAAACCAGGTGATAAGGTGTGAGTGAGGCTCATGGGACCCCACAGATGTCAGCCCTGGACAATTCCGTATGCCCCACGCTCAGATCTGTCTCCTCCCCTTTGACCCCATTTCCATCCCTGACCTCCCAGCCTCCTGTCCCCAGAACCAGAAACAGGTAGGTCCCCTGACTGCTAGGGTGGCCCTCCTCATCATATGCATGCCACAAAGACGATCTTGCAGCACGTCACTCTCCTGTCCCGAAGCTGCGGTAATTGGCCCCTGGTCCACACTATAGAACCCAAGTTCCAAGGCCTGGTAGGGAAGCTCTCTCTGCTCTGCCCCCACCCCCACCTCTGCATGCACAGCCATGCTCCCTGCTCTGTCCTGCACCTTCGGTCTTTGCCCCCTGAGATGCCCTGTTGGCCTTCACTTCCTTGCTTTCCCCTGCTGTCCACTGTCCCTAATGTGCCCTCTTCTTATGGAAACCCTGCTCAAATGTCACTTCCTCGGAGAATCTGCTGATCCCTCCAGGACACCCGAGCAGCATCTCACCTGCTCTTAGAGGCCAGGGACTTGGTTGAAGCCATCTCTGACCCCTCCCCTGGTCAGGAGACAGGGTCAGGTTCCACAGGCCTGGGTTGCAGCACAGGAAATGTCAGCAGCCTCCTGCTTGGTAGAAAATGGCTCTTATGTTTTGAAATGTCAATGGTGGAAAATCTAGTTTAGGGGAAGCTGGGATGGGTTAGCGGGTTAAGCGCTCACTTTGCAGCCCTGGAGACTGAGGATCAAATCCCGGCCCCAGCCCATGTGGACCCACATGCTGAACTTGGGTGTGCCCCCAGTTCAGTTCTTGCCGGGCCTATGTGGGAGGCTCCCGGCCCAGTTCTTGCCCTGTGCAGCCCTGTGCCCACCTGTGGAGTGAAACTATATGGAAAATTAATGCTGTCAACTGTGGAGACTGCTCTGGGCCCTCCCCCTTCTCTCTGTCTCTATCTGTCTCTTTCTCTGTCAAAAACAATTTAAAAAAAAAAGAAAATCTAGTTTAGTGGTTTGGCTTATGAAAAGTACTTTGTTGTACAAGAATGTTCAGAGGAACTTTATGCCTAATGTTAAGAAAGTAATTTTTAAAAAGTGAAAGCATGACCGTTATACAAGTATAAAATAAACATGTATCAAGTTCATTTGACTCCTTCAGTGAATGAGGGGACCAGTAAGATGTTACCATCAGTTCAAAGGCGAATTCAAAAATCAGACATCTTTATAGGTTAAAAAAAATTGAAATAAACTTTCAAATAGAGGTAAAACAGGCTTTTCCACCATGGAGAGTGTTGTCCTCAGATAAGAATTATTTGCGTGTCCGTAGACAAGAACATTTGCATTTAAATAAGCCCAAAGACAACCAAAGGCCCAGAGCCCCCACAGAATCAGAGAGAATCAGATGACCTAGAAGGTGTGTTTCAGGGATGCATAGTTTTCCATTGGAGACACCAGGACTCTTTTTTGCTTAATCCAATTTTCTTTCCACTAATCATTTATAACTGGAGACAACCCAAATGTCCATCAATAGAATGGATCAACCATGGTATGGCAAATTCATACAACGGAATACTACACAGCAACCAAAATAATACTCATTTTGCATGCCACAGACACAGGCAACAGGATGGATGGACGAATCCCACAGATCTAATGTGGAAAAATTCATACTTGTAGTAGGCTGAATAATGGCTCCCAAAGATATCAGTTCCTAACTCCTGGAACCTGTAAATGTTGCCTTATTTGGAAAAAGGGTCTTTGCAGATGTGATAAATTAAGGATCTTTCGATGAGGGATTACCCTGGATTATCCAGATGGACCCTAAATGGCATCACAAATGTGCTTATGAGAAAGAGTCTGAGGGATATTTCACACACACACACACAGAAGAGAAGCCATAGATGGAAGCAGAGACGAGTGAAGGAACACCAAGGAACGCAGGCAGTTGGCAGAAGGTAGAAGAGGAAAGGAACAGATTCTCTTCCAGAGCCTTCGGAAGAAGTTCAAAGCTGCCAACACCTCCGTGTGTGACTTCCAGCTTCCAGAACTGTGAGACAAAACATTTATTCTTTTAAGCCACCTAGTGATGCAGGAACAATTGTGAATGAAGGCGTCGGACGTTTGTGGTCTCATGAACTCGAAGAAAGAGAAGGCAGACTCCACAGGAAAGGTGAAGCGGCAAAGTTGATTAAGAAAGGGAAGGAGAAGCCGGGACATCCAAAAATGAAATGCCTGAGGAAAAAAGAAGAGTTCTCTGGAGAGAGGGGGCACCGGAAAGTGCCATGCCCACCCTATGACTGCAAGCCATTGCTTTTATACCCTTTATTTTATCCAACGCCCTGCTTTTATCTTTCAGGTCACATGCCTGGATAATCCACTTAGGTGAGTTTTGAAACAAACCACCAAAGTTCTAGGATTTATTGTTAACACTTATCTCCAGATGATATGCCTGGTTGATGGGATTCTGGGCTCCCCAGCCTGGACGTCCTTTATCTTGTCAGTCAGAACACCTTGCTCCAGAAGCCCTAGGTTCACATTCCTTAGATATTGGCACCATGGCTACTGAGGCCTTCCCTGACTACCTAAGTTTTGCTAAATATCCTGTATCCCTAGGTTGTGGCAATTTGTTACCGCAGCTCTTAGAAACCAATACAATATGATTCCATTTATTTGACATTCAATATCAGTCCATATTAATCCTAAATTAGATGTCAGAATGGTGGTTACCTTTGAGGAAGAGGAATTGGTAGGGGGAAGTATTAAAGGGGAAACTGCAAAATTCTTTATTTTTTTCCCTTCATATTTTATATTTCATTGAGTTGTACATTTACTTTGTACCCTTCATTATAAAAACAAAGTATCTTTTAAAAGTGTGTATTGGGGAAGCTGGGATGGCTCAGTGGGTTAAGCGCTCACTTTGCAGCGCAGGGGACCGAGGATCGAATCCCTGCCCCGGCCCATGTGGACCCATATGCTGAGCTGGGGAGTGCCCCCAGTTCAGTTCTCTCTCTGTCTCTGTATCTCTCTCTCTCTCTCTCTCTCTCTCTCTGTCAAAAAAACAATTAAAAAAAAAAAAAGAACTTAAAAGTGTGTATTGCTTGTCAGTAACAATGGGGTGATGGCAGTTGCCTGGGACCAGACAGTTGTGTTCCATTTCTGCCTCTTGCTAGCTGGGTGGTCTTAGAAAAGTGAAAGAATCTCTTTAAGGCTCATATTTGTCCTTTGTACAGTTCTTATAAGGTTGGCATGAGGATGTGAGTAATGTTGAGTTCTTTTTGAACTGTAAATGCCTAAACAGATGTAACATTAATGCCCTTCACACTTACCAGGCATTTTTGCTGGATGCTAGACATCATGCTAAGAACTCTTCATGTGTTATCCCACTTAATCCCCATACAACCCATGACAACACCCATTTTGTGGGTGAAAAAACTGAAACATAAAGACAGACCGCTAGGGATGCTGGGATAGCTCAGCAGCTTGAGCGCTACCCTTACAACCTCAAGGTCCAGGGATCGAATCCCAGCCCTGGCCCACGTAGACCCATGTGCTGAATTGCAGGGCAACTGGTAGTCACTGGGATCTTTGGTGAAGGTTCTTACCTCCCATGCTGGAGGCTCCCAGTTTGGGTCCTGCCCCTCATGGCCCCAGATCCACCTGTAAGGAATGGAACTATGTCACAATTAATGTTGTACAACTGTGGAGACTGCTCTGGGCTCTCTCTCCCCCCACCCCACCCCCACCTTCTCTCAAACAATAAAATAAAACTTAAAAAAAAAAAAAAATACAGGTAGCTAGGAACCAGAATTCAAACCCAGATTGTCTGATTGTGAGGATCATGACCTTAGTCCTCTTACCAGAGAATAGGATCCTCCTTGGTGTTGTGTCCAGGTTCTTGGCAATTCAAACAAAGAATTGAGCAAGACACCAAAGTACAGAAGTGAAAGAAAAGTTTGTTGAAAGGAAAAGTAGAGAAAGTACACTTCCAAGAGGTGGAAGTGGGCCTGGAGCAAGAAGAGGCGGCTCAAAATGCCAAGTACCTGGGGCTATGCAGTCTTTATTGCCTTTCTTTGGGAAAAGAGAACACCTTTTTGGGTGTGGGGCCTTTTGATTGGCAGTTCATTACATCACTTCTTGAGCTATCTTCCCCTTCTATTTCCACTTAATCTGGGGCAAGGTCTCCTGAAAATAGGATGGCACCCACTCTGGCAATACAAGCTCTATGGGAGGGGTCCCAAGATCCCCCTATTCTAGCTGCCCACCTAGCCTTCTTGAGAGACGTGATCCCCTTAAATCTATGTGGGAAGTTGAGGGGCTTGAAGGTCTCTTCTTCAGTATCTACTTCCTTTTAAGTGTGGTCATTGTCCTTGCCTATTGGGGAGTCACAGAACTCTCACCCTAACTGGGCTAAAAGGGGAGGGTCCCAGTATCCATCCAGAAGGTCTCATTCAGTTCTTCAAACAAGGTAGATTGGCATTCTTGCTGGGTTATGAGCCTTTTCCCAGTGGTCCCTAGGCCAGGAGAGATAGATTTGATTAATACCATTAAAAGTATTAGTTTGTAAAGCCCCAGAACTGTGGCTTAGCCCCTTGGGGTCTGTGGCCTGCATTCTGGTTTAACCAGTTGTCCCTGGGACACTGCTTGCCCAGGAGCTAGTTTCAGGATGGAATCAGTTAATCCAGAGGGCAGGGGACATTCCAGTCTAAATCCCATCTTCTCTTGATTAGAGTGATTAACTAGAAACTGGAAAGACAGCATAAGGGTTAAGAAATAAGGGTTTAAAGAGGCATCTTTTCCCCTACAGTCCTACACTAGGGTTTGAATAATTGATTATCTCCAGAATATTAAAACATTCTGGTTTAAAAAGAAAGGTACAGATCAGAATTTATAATAGACCACCATTTGTGTAAAGAAAAAAGCAGAACATATCTGTTTATATTGGATATTAGTTTATATTCATAAAGCATCTCTAGAAGGATATGAAATAACTGAATACAGTTAGTTGCATCTGGGAAGAGGAACTACAAGAATGGATGCTTTCTGAATTTGGAAATATGTAAATGTGTTAGAAGTGTATTCAGAAAGAAATAATAAATAAAATTAGCACAAAAAATTATAAAAGAACTACATTAACAATTTTATGTCGATGATTTTGAAAATATCAACAAAACAGATACTTTCCGGCAAAAATTTAACAGTAAAAATGATGCAGGGAAAAAAAATAATTCTATCTAGACCTAGAACCATTAAAGAAATAGAATACTTAGTTTAAAATCTGCATCCTGGGGAAGCCAGGATGGCTCAGAGGGTTAAGAGCTCCTTTTGCAACCCTGGAGACTGAGGATCGAATCCTGGCCCCGGCTCATGCGAACCCATATGCTGAACTACCGTGTGCTTCCCATGCAGGAGGACCCCAGTTCGGTTCTCACCCCCCAGTCCGGCCCCTGGCTCAAGGGGGTGTGCCGCCCGTTCTGGAGGCCCCCAGCCTAGTTACCACCCTGTGTGGCCCCCGCTTTCCTGTGTGGAACAAATCATGTCGAAAAACTGATGTTCAACTATGGAGACTGCTCTGGGCCCTCCCCCTCTGTCTCTCTCTGCCTCTGTGTCTGTCAAAACCAATAAAATAAATCTTTTTTTAAAAATCTGCATTCCATCCTTTCAAATATCTCACAACAAACAAAACCAATAAAAAGCACCAGGCTTGGATAATTTTATGGGTAAATTCAGCAAACGTTAAAGAGAACATAAAAAAAAAATTCTGAACTTATACTCTTTCAGGAAAAAGAAAACGTCTCAACTTGTCAATTTATTATAAACTTAATCCCAAAGCAGACATGGACAGTACAAGAAAGTAAAAGTAAAGCACAATACCACTTATGGAGATACATGCAAAAATACTAAATAGAATGTTAGCAAATGGTTCAGCAATGTATTAAAAATATATCAAGAGGAGAAGCTGGGATGGCTCAGTGGGTTAAGCGCTCACTTTGCAGCACCAGGGACCGGGGATCAAATCCTGGCCCCGGCCCGTGCAGAACCATATGCTGAACTGGGAGCTCCCCCAGTTCAGTTCTCTCTCTCTCTCTGTCAAAAATAAATAAATAAATAAATAAATAAATATATCAAGACCAGGTTGTTTTTTTCCTAGGAAACTAAGATGATGCAATAAAAATCTACAAATGTAGTTCAAACTATCAAAGGAAAAAAAACAAACCTGTGTGTTAAGTGCAACCTAAAAGAACTCCCATAACTTGATCAAGGACATTAGCCTCATTGTGTTCCCTGCTGCACGAGGAGCACCAGAAAGGCAGGGCTTGGGTGTTTTTTAACCACTGTCTCGCTCATGCATAGCACTGTCCTCGGCACAATGTACGTAAGTGATGCGTGAATAGTGGACCTTGGAGTTGAGTTAAGCCTTTGAGACCAGGGATCATCACGGCTCCGCACCCGGCGCAACTTCCAGGAGCATCCGCCAGTGGGAGCTCCAAGCGAGGCCTGGCGCGTGCAAAGGGGTTACTGAGACTCGCCAGGTGTTACGGCGCATGCGCCACCCAAACCGGAAAGAACGCCAGCGGCGTAAGGGGATTCAGGCGCCTGCGCGGCAGAGGAGTGTGGGCGGGGCCTGTAGGCACTTGCGCAGTTGGTGGCGGCCGTGTGGGGCGGGCAAGAAGGCGGGCCAAGGGCGGGGGCTACCACGGAGGAAGGGCGGGCCGGCTGAACGCCGCCGCGGGGTTGGCTGCTACCCTGAGGCCGGACTCAACGGATTCGGGCCTCGCCACCGGGCGAGCTCGCCGCTCGGCCCGAGCCCGGAGCCAGCAAGCGAGCGAGGCGGCGCCGCGCGGTAAGAGCCAAGCCTCGTTGCCCTCAGTGTGCCCGGGAGGGCCAGTCCATCTCCTCAGCGCCGCCCGCGCGGCCAGGCCCAGGCAACCCCGCAGACCCCAGCCGGCCGCGCCTGCGCCGTCCCCCTCCCGGGCCCCCAGCCCCGTCTGCGCCTGCGCTGTTTCCCTCCCGGGCTCCCGGGTCCACCGGCAACCTGTTCCATGGGTCCCGCGGGCCGCCCAGGGCTGGTATGGGGGCCTGGTTCTAGGATCTGAGCCTGTGGGCTCCTTCGAGCCGAGGTGCCGGACGCGACCCTCTCATTTTGCTCTCCTTGAGCCCTAGGAGAGGCCGGGGCCGCTGCCTCACGGCCCGGGTCCTCTGGACCCGTGCCCTGGGAGGCGACAGCGCTACTCGGGGGTCTCCGAGGACGCGGCGCGGAAAACTGAGGCGCAGGTAGCGGACCCCTGGCCTCCTGCGGGCTCAGCTTGCGCCGAGGTCCCCGCTCCCAGCCTCGCCTCTCTCTGTTGAGAGGTCAGCCAGAAGCTGGCGTAATGTCCTTTTTTTCTTGAGACCTGGTTAGTTGCATCAGGTTTGACATGAAAAATCTGGTGTTTTGCTGAGAAAATGTTTGCATTTCCTGCAGTCCGGTAACTGCATGGCTTAAGTGGTTATGTGTAAGACAAGGTAGTTCATTCTTGGGCAGGTTCCTTGGAGATGTCTGGAAAAGAAATCAGTTTTCACGTAGTTCCAGACTGTTTACAGGACAGAGAATTCTCGTGACCATTCAGATGCAGAGAACCTTGATTTGTTGGTGCTTTTTTTTTAAAGATTTATTTTTATTGTTTTTAACAGAGAGAGAGAGAGATACAGAAACAGAGACAGAGAGAAGGGGGAGGGCCCAGAACAGTCTCCATAGTTGCACATCATTGGTTTTTCCACATAGTTTCATTCCACAGGTGGGCGCGGGGCTGCACAGGGCAGGAACTGGGCCGGGGTCTTGCCCCAGTGAGAACTGAACTGGGGGCACTCCCCAGCTCAGCATATGGGTCCACACGGGCCGGGGCCGGGATTCGATCCTTGGTCCCCAGGGCTACAAAGTGAGCGCTTAACCCACTGAGCCATCCCGGCTTCCCTGTTGGTGCTTTTGATAATTGTGGGCAAGTACGGGAAGCCCAGGAAAAATTCCCGTAAATTCGCTTCTCTACTTTGATTATAGGGAAAAAGAGCATCTTAAGCCATTCATAATGTTTTCCTGGGTTTACAGCTGATTAAAGAAACTAAAAAATGTGGAGCCCTGGAGCGTTTGCTGTCACCCAAGAAGATGCATCTTGAGATGAAATCAGAGCTGTACTTAGACATCAGCATAATACATATAGGTTATAAAGTACCCAAACCAATTTAGAAGATTACATGGTGTAAGGAGTATAGTATTGATCTGGATGAAGTTGTTTCTGTAAAGAAACGGCTGACCCAGTATTTTTTCTTTCTCTATAGAAATGTCTCTTCCCCTCTGATTTAGCATGCACCAAGCTGCCTTTAAGACTCAGCAACTTTTTGGTAGCTGGAGGGGTTTTTGTTGTTGTTGTTTGAGAGAAGGTGAGAGAGAAGGGAGGAGGACCAGAGCATTCTCCATAGTTGTATATTGTTAGTTGTGACATGGTTTCATTCCACACAGGTGGATGTGGCACCATGCAGGGTGGGAATTGAACCCAACTGGGGGGTCTCCAGAATGGGAGGCGAGGACCTTTGTAGACGAGCCATCCGGTGGTTACCATTTGTGCTGAAGTTCAGCACATGGGGTTGCATGGACTGGGGCCGGGAATCAAAACCAGGACCTCGCAATTGCAAGACAAGCGCTCAGCTACTGAGCTATCCTGGCATACTCTGGAGAGTGCATCTTAACTCCTTGTGTATAGCCCAGGTACTTGGGATTTTCTTGACATTTTCAGTAAGGAAGTGAATATTGTGCCATAGGAAACCTTTATCATTGTGCACCTTGGTAATAGTGTAGATATCTGAGTGTCAGTCAGGTATAGTATATATAGTGGAGAGTAATTAATAACATTTGTGGTTAAGGTAAAGTTTGTATAAAAATTGCTATTTTTAACTTTTAACTTTTAGGATGTGTATCTGAAGTGCAGTATGTCATCTTAAGATGGGATTTCTCTGAAGCAGAGGTTCTCCTTATAACTGACTTGACACAGTACCTCTTGTATTTCAGATGACTCACATAATAATATTGCTTCGGTTCAAAATTACTATCAGGGTTGGGTTTTCATAGTAGTATACAAGGGCTGTCTGGAAAAATCCAGCCATAAATGCCTTTACTTTTTAATTTTTTAAATTTTTTATTTTATTGTATTTTGACAGAAAGAGAGATACAGAGAGAAAGGGGAGGGCCCAGAGCAGTCTCCATAGTTGACAGCGTTACTTTTCCATATAGTTTCACTCCACAGGTGGGCACAGGGCTGCGCAGGGCAGGAACTGGGCCAGAAGCCTCCCACATAGGTCCTGGCAAGAACTGAACTGGGGCACACCCCAGTTCACCATATGGGTCCACATGGACCAGGGCCAGGATTTGATCCTCAGTCCCTGGGGCTGCAAAGCGAGCATTTAACCTGCTGAGCCATCCCAGCTTCCCCAATGCCTTTACTTTTCATAATATATGGCTGGATACTTTCTGACAGCCCTCATATGAGTTGCTGTGTAGCCATATGTACATATTTGAATCACATGGCTAACTTGGATATAGTGTTAAACTGTTTAGCTCAGCAGAGGAACAATGACAGAGCATCAGGCTAGAGAAATTCTCTTGGATTTATGGCTTTGGGCAAGTCACTTTTCCCTTCTAGACCTTCATTTGCCCACCTGTAAAGTGTGGGGGTAGAAGCAGGAGATTGAAAGGAGCTTGAGTTGCTAATTTAACATTTAATGGATCCTTTCTTACAAGAGTTCTTTCCAACTATGGGGAGTCCTCTTCAACTAGGGAAGAACTAGGTCTTACCAATTTTATGACATTGTTTGTGACCCCTCCTCAAAGACAAGGAAAAGGGGCATGATAAGTTAGGTGCGCCAACAAAAGAAGCCTAGGCAGGGGTATTCCACCTGGTGTTAGGAATTGTTAGTGCTGAATAGATTAAGGAGGTAAGTACCCCCATGGGGATTCTCTTGTCAGCTCAGAAATCTTTTATTTTTGTTAAAGATTTATTTCATTGTTTGAGAGAAAGTTAGAGAGAATGTGACAAGGGGGAAGGGCCCAGAGCAGTTTCCATAGTTGTTGTACATTATTAGTTGTGGCATAGTTTCATTCCACACAGGTGGATATGGGGTCACACACGGCAGGAAATGAACCAGGGGCAGCATTGGGTCCACGCGAGCCGGGGCCGGGATTTGATCTTCAGTCCCTGGGGCTGCAAAGCGAACACTTAACCCACTGAGCCATCCCGCCTCCCCCCCACACACACCTTTTTTTAGGTGTTTCATTGAGCTTTGCTGAACAACTCTGGGTCCCTTGAACTCTCTCCAGTTTCCTTCTGCCCTCTGCTAGAATGTTCTCTCCATGTGATTATCACCTTCAAAACTCAGCTCACCTTGTCTGGAAGACTTCCCTTATCCTGTCTCGTGCAGACTTGCCTAGCACCCTGTCCATTTAGGATTTGGCACCCTGTATTTTGTCTGCTCCCTCCACTAGCTGGTGACACTGCAGTGGATATCAGAGTTTGTGGCTTGATGCATAGTTGTTGCATCTACTGGGTGCGGAATATGCCGGGCATGCCAGTTGTACAGAAGTGGACCACTTAGTTCCTGCCCTTAAGGAGCTTTTCAGTCCAGGTACACTTGACCTCTCCAGCCTTGAGAAACCTCTCAGTCATGCACACTATCTTGCACAGGCCATTTAATTGTCTCTTAGTGTCTAATTCAAATCCTATTTCTTGAGGAAGGAGACTGTAACGTCTGTTTTGTCATCCAGAAATCAGGTGGGCATCATCTTTGTTTCCAGCTCTGGAAGCATTTTGTGTTTTGTTTCTCATTTTTTCCTTACATACCTTACACCTTGAATTTTTTTTATTTTATTTTTTATATTTGATATGTTTGGACAGTAAATGTTTAAGAGATTAAGATAATAGATTTCAAGTTTGTCTGTTGTTCATGTAGGCTAGGGAAACCAGAGAGGTTAAAGGGAAAAACTACTTGGTTTCTTGGGAAAAACTACTTGGTCTCTTAAGAAAAACAACAACCCATATTATACTTCTTTTCAGAAGAATGGAGCTTACATGAAACAAGAAAGACTGATTAGGTTTAGGAGAAAAACATGCAAAGAAACACAGCAGGGTTAAGATTTGTCAAGAAATACCTGTTAGAAATTAAGGTTGTCCCTTTTTTCCTCTCCATGTTTGTGGGAAAAATCCCAACTCAGCCATTTTTCAGTGATACCTCTTCCATCAGGGATTCCCATTTTGAAGTGTATATTTCACTTGTTTTTAGTATTATATTCATAGAGTTGTGCATTAATCATCCCTCCCTAATTCCAGAACATATTTATCACCTCAGAAAGAAACCTTGTACCTATTAATAGTTATTCCCCATTCCCCCCCACCCCCAGGTGGTTACCATTTGCACCACAGTTCAGCATACAGATTTTCACGGGCTGGGATTTGATCCCTGAACCTCCAGATTGCAAGGCCAAGTGCTTGACCTGCTGAACTGTCCCAGCATCCCCACTAATCTAATTTCTGTCTCTATGCATTTGCCTATTCTGGATATTACATATGAGGGCTGTCCAGAAAAATCTAGCCATTGTCAATATAATGAGAACGGTTACATGACTGGATATATTTCTGGATAGCCCTCTATAAGTGGAATCATACAACTGTGGCCTTTGTCTGGCTTCTTCCATTTGGCATAATGTAATAGTTTCAAGGTTTATTTATGTTGTAGCATGTTCTAGTACAATCATTTCATTTATGGCCAAATAATAGTCGGTACTTTGTTTATCTATTCATCATTTGATGGACATTTGGGTTTTTTCCATTTCTTGGCTATTGTGAATAATGCTGTTATGAACATTCCTGTACAAGTTATTGTGTGGACATATGTTTTCAGTTTTCTTAGTTATATACCTAGGAGTGGAATCGTTGGGTCATGTGGTAGCTATGTTAAACTTTTTGCGGAACCCACCAAACTATTTTCCCAAGCTGCATCATTTTATATTACAACCAGCAGTGTATGTAGGTTTCAAGTTTTCTACTTCCTCTCTAATGTATATGGACTTTTAGAAGATACTTTAAAAAAAAATGTAGGATTATATTTTTGACACTTCCATTTCTTAGTTTTTTACTTACCGGTAATACTTCTGGAAATCCCACTAACACAACTGTTATCACTCTAACTCATTGTGGTTAATAGTTTCATAGTACTGTTCCTTAGTGTAAATATACCATTCAGTCAGTCAGTCAGTCAGTCAGTAGATATTTATTAAGCGACTGTTTAGGTGTTAGTGACTGTTCTAGGCAATAGCCTAGAACAAAACAAACACCCTGCACTCTCAGAGTTTACTTTATTGTAGGAAAGGGGTGGGAAGTCAGGAAACAAACAAGTAATATAGAATAGTCCAGGGGTGTCTAATATTTTGGCTTTCCTGGGCCACATTGTAAGAATTCTCTTGGGCTACACATGAAACACACCAACACTAACAATAGGTAAAGAACTAAAAATAAATTGCAAAAATATCTCATAATGTTTTTAAAAAATTTATGAATTTGTGTTGGGCCACGTTTGGCCTGCAGGCCCTGGGTTGGACAAGCTTGACATAGGTTTTCTTTACCTGTGCAGTTTGAGTCTGTGGCAGCTTTCTTGAGTAGTGTGTGTGAAATACCAAAGGAAGTTATGGTAGCAGTGTTAGTATTAATCATCTTGCAGGCAAAAATGGAAACATTTTCATAAAATAAAAAATAAATAAAAACAACCGTTTATTGTGGATATGGAGTTTTTCTGAGAGATAAACTGATAAGCCTGAAAAATAAGTGTATGTGTTTTGTTTTGTTTTTAAGATTTTATTGTTTTTGACAGAGAGAGAGACACACAGAGATAGAGAGAAGGGGGAGGGCCCAGAACAGTCTCCACAGTTGCACATCATCGGTTTTTCCATATAGTTTCATTCTATAGGTGGGTGCGGGGCTGCACAGGGCAGGAACTGGGCTGGGGTCTCACCCTGGTGAGAACCAATCTGGGGGCACTCCCCAGTTTAGCATATGGGTCCACACAGGCCGGGGCCAGGATTTGATCCTCGGTCCTGGGGCTGCAAAGTGAGCGTTTAACCCACTGAGTGATCCTGGCTTCCCCATATATGTCTTTGAAAGCAAAGTTTACACATTTATAAATTGTATCCACACCCTTTTTGGTGTTAAGTAATAGACATCCTTCACCAAAAGCTGGGTAAGGTATGTAGGTTGGAAATTTCTGGTGGATGCAACTGAGAGTATGACAAAACATCGAGGCCCATTCAAGAGTCTTGTTTTCTTCCTAAACCTTTATGTATTTATTATATTGCCTTATTAATTATTGAGATTGTACCCTGAAGTAAATCCTACTTTAAATTATTCATGTTGATGTTTAGATTATTTAATCTGGGTCATCCAGGGTGGGTTAGGCCTGGAGGAAAAATCCATGTCCTCCACTTGAATGCAGGTTATATTGACATGCATCCTCCTGCACTAACCAACCTCTCTGTTAGCCTTAGAAGTAAAATAAGCAGTTAAAATAAATGTTTCTATTCTAATTTTTAAAAAATTTGGCTTTGAAATTAAGTTAGAAACGCACACTTTAGACACCGATTTTCTCATCTCCCTGTACCCACCCAGGTCAGTGTCTGGCTCAGCCAGAGCCTTCAGTCTGGGTCAGAGGTTGATCATGATGAAATGGCAAATCATTTATTAAGCAGAATTTCACTGTCATGAATAAGGTGTTATTTTGCAAAATAATTTTTTTGACAGTTACATTAAATCCTTATTTTATAAATTTTTTTTTTTAAGAGGTAGTTTTTAACAACTATTATTTTCCTTAATTTTAAAAATGAGAACACAGGCTTAAGGATACAGAGCTGGCTGAGCTTGGATCAGCCCAGTTTTCTGATTAAAAGTCCTATGTTCTTTTCACTATAATATCCTGCTTTTCAGTTGAAATGCATTTGTTACATGATTGAAAGAACTTTAGTGCTATTTAGCCTTAAAAGTAGAAAACCTAGGTACAGCATTGTTTCCTTTGTAACTGAAATATTTGAAGAGCTTTCACATGGAAAGGGGTGGATCTATTTTGTGTTGCTTTGGCAGGTACTCTGGTAAATGCTAATTACAGTTAAACTGACATTCGGCTCCATATATGAAAAACTGCTCAAGAATTGAAGGGGCTGCCTTTTCAAGCTACCATCTACTAACAAAGGCTGTTTTAGGATGATGAGTATGGGATTAAACTTGATGCTTTCTCTCCTTATGAAAGTCGATCCCTTTTTTATTCTCTTCTTTGCCTCCTCCGTCTACACTTTCTTGACTGATGACTTGGCTGGGTTTTCCTTCCTAATTTCATGCTTCTTCTCCCTTCAGCCACTTAGAGGCAAGTAATTTTTCTTTTAAGATTTATTTTTATTGTATTTTAAAGAGAGAGAGAAGGAGACAGAGAGAAACAGAGAAAGGGGAGAGCCCAGAGCAGTCTCCACAGTTGCACATCATTAGTTCTCTACATCGTTTTCATTCCACAGGTGGGCGTGGGGCTGTGCAGGGCAGGAACTGGACTGGGGGCCTCCCACATGGGAAGCTCGCCCTATGAGAACTGAACTGGGGGCACACCCAAGCCCAGCATATGGGTCTGCATGGGTGGGGCTGGGTTTCAATCCTCAGACCTTGGGGGGGTGCAAGACAAATGCTCAACCCACTGAGCCATCCTGGCTTCCCAGTAGTCTATTCTTAATCTATTTTTATTTATTTATTTATTTTTGACAGAGAGAGAGAGAGAGAGAGAGAGAGAGAGAGAGAGATACATACAGAGACAGAGAGAGAACTGAACTGGGGGAGCTCCCAGTTCAGCATATGGTTCCGCACGAGCAGGGGCCAGGATTCGATCCCCAGTCCCCTGAGCTGCAAAGTGAGCGCTTAACCCACTGAGCCATCCCGGCTTCCCCAAGTCTATTCTTAACATCTGCTACTAGTAACCTTTTACTGAAATTCAGAGTTTGTTAACATCATGTAATAGTGTTTTGAAATTTTACTTTTTTCTTGAAATTTTGCTTTTTAAAAATTTGAATGAAACATTAAAAAGAAATATTTATTTTACATGTTCTATTATCTTAATACCTGATTGGTTATGTTATATTGAAATTCTAATATGTAATTGAGCTTTATTGCTTGAACTTGCAATACATTACTCAGTGCATTCAAGACAAGCAGTCTGATCTTAAATTGGTAATAGAATCAGTGTAATTGGGTTATGTAGTGTCTCAGCATTTTAACAAGGAAGTGTGGGCTGTGACATTTTGAACTCAGAAGGAAATGCATTCCACTGTTTTCCTCTTTTTCCCTCTTACATCCTCATCCTACCACTAATGAATGAATAGAAGTTTTCTCAGTTATAGGATGTCTATAACAGGCTGTGAACTGTTTAATAGGTGATTAACTCACTTGTCTAGGAAGAGTTTACTAGGATTTACTTCTGACATGCATGTCCTTTCAGCAGCCATTCACATTGTAGCTTTGATTTTGTCTGTCTAGTGTTTGCTTTCATTCTCTGTGTAATTATTGAATGATGCCTTTAAGGCACTGGCCCTGTCTTGCCTCATATATACATCATTTGCATTCTAAGTGAGGCCTGAGAAAGTAGTCTACACACACTGCCCCCTGAGGTTGTATTGATAAGCGCTAGAAGAGTTACAGTCCAAGTGCTGGGAGCTTCATGAGTTGGGGAAATGAAGTATGTGGGTATTGGGAGATGTGGTTTCTCTGAACTGTACTTCAGAGGGACTTGAGCTGTACTTGTCCTTTGAGATTGGCTTTCAAGGAAGAGGGAGTTTCAATTAGTGGACATTGTAATTGGGTGAATATTACTGCAGTTGGAAGGAGCTGCCTAAACCAGGCAGAGTACCACCACAGGGGACTACTTTCATGAAAGTGAAACAGACCTACTGCTCTAAACTTAGGTTGTTTGGAGGAGAGTCCTAGAGAGTGGTTTTGAAATTGTAGGTTAGGCTCTTTTGTTAATAAGACTGTTAAGCAAGGGGATTTGGGTTTAATATTCTCACTTGCTATGGAATAAGACTTCTGCTCAACTTCTTTGTCATGGTTCACTTTGTATAATATTTCTTGTGTTCTGTTACTCCCTTCTCTACCTTATTTGAGGGTCTGTGTGCCAGGGCTAGGGTATCAGATAAAATACAGGACTCCCAATGACAGTGGAATTTCAGATAAAGTACGAGTATGCCCCACGTGTTTTTTGGATAAAATGCAGTGAGGTGAGTGCTGTGGTACAAGTGCCAGAGAGGTGCTGACTCCATTTAGAAGAGTCAGGGATGACCAAGATGGCATTTGAACTGAACCTTGACATGACATGTGAGCGGTTCTCAGGCAAAAAGGTGGTAAGGGACTTTTAGGAATAGGGACTTTTGGAGCAGATCGCTGAGTTTTTGGAAGAGTGTGGCTATGTTTGTGTGTAAAATGGGAAACTAGGTGGAAGCCCAGGTCCAGCAGGTCATTGAGGCATTTGGTCTGAGGTAGGCAGTGAGGCATTACCTGGCAGGGGAGTACAGGGTGGGCTTTGTGCTTCAGAGTGTGGAGAAACAGTTCTGGTTCAGGAGGATTGAAGGCAGGGAAATCATCAGGACGCTCTGATAGTTAGTTGTCCAACTGCACTTCTTTCTTGGCACAGAAAGGGGCCTTGTAGGGCTGACAGGGGTGGTGGGGACAGTGAGGAGGGAATGCAAAGCTAAAGCCCTTCCTTTGATTGCTAAGACATGTCTCCATCATTTTTAAGTGTCTTTGAAGACAGAGCACCCCCAAAGCCCTCTGTAGTCTCACTGTACAGGCTACCCCTTGAAATGAAGAGGGACAACCCAGGGCATTACTGAGCTGTGGTGGAATGGCATGGATTTGGAGTTAGAACTTCTTCAGACCCCTTTTCTAGCATTTGCCTGCCAACTGTGGGAAGGCTTTGTTTATCCTTCTTACGGTGGACCTATAATCATACTCACCTCCTCAGATGGAGGATTGAATGAAATGATGTGTGTGAAACTCCAACACAGTACCGGTACTTGGCATATAGCAGACCCTTGGTTTTTAGTTTCCTTCCCTCCTATTTCTGTGAGGTTTCACAGGGACTAGAGAACAGTGGATTTTGATCGTTTGGGGTTGTCAGTCTGTGCTAGGCAGCTAGGGGACTGCAGAAGGAGGTACAAGTAAGCAGCGAGCCCACGTGCTCCCTTACATTTCATTCTGGAAAATCAGAGAGCCCTTCTTTGAGCTGTCTTTCCCAGGAGATGTGGATGGAAGTTTAAGGAAGTAACAGACCTTGTGTTATAGACTCTACCTTCTCTGTCCCCTATTTCTGTTGAATTTGCTTTCTGAACTCAACAGAATGTCCATGCATTTGAGGCCCAATTTATGGTATGGTACAGAAAGATGAATACCTCCCTTCTTCCCCCCAGGTTTAAACCAACCCTTCTTTATACCAAGGTTTCTTAGTCTTGGCACAATTGATGTTTTGGGTTGTATTGTTCTTTGTTGTGAGGGGCTATTTTGTCCATTGTGGGATGTTTAGCAGCATCCCTGTCCTCTACCTACTCGATGTCAAGTAGCACCTCCCACTTAGAGTTGTGACGACCAAAAATGTCTACAGACAGTGCCAAATGTCCCATAGGGGGCAGAATTGCCCACTGTTGAGACCACTACCTTATACTCAGTAGACACAAGGAAAAAGTAACTCCTTAATATTTTTTATTAATTTTTTTCACCTAAACAGTGAAATGCTTGTTGAAAAAGTTTTATTTTTATTAAACTGAATTAAAATTCTTACCTACTAACTTGTTGTGTTTTGAAAGATGTTCTTTATGCCATTGGCAAAACAATTCTCAAACCTAAAATTTTAAGCTTATTTTTAAAGGATTTTTAATATTATACTTCAGTGATTAGTGACATACAAAAGAAAACATTTTATTTTGTATTTCAGATCACTTTGTTATAATTGTACAAATACTTTGAAGTAATGTTTTGATTTAAAAATATGGCTGACAGTTAATTTTAAGAATATAGTATTGTGCAAGTTTGCGCTGCCTGCCAAAAAGCTGAGCATAAAGCTGTGGTTTGAAAGATCCTGAATAAAAGTTTCCTTTTTGTAAATATTCAGAACATTGACTGAGGAGGGAGTGGCTAGAGGAGACTCATAATTTCTTACATTCTGGGATTTTGAACTTTGGGAACCAGTTTGTTTTGTACTAAATCTGGAAAAGTCAGTTGTGTGCTATAGCCAGAAAATTTTTTAGGCTGTCCTTTTCCAGCCTTGTCACTTGTGTGGAATGTTAAGTATTGTCAGTCGTTTAACTGCCTTTAGGCAGCTTGTATTACAAAGAGAGATCTCCAGAAATGGATCTGAAGAGATCTTGGTATAAGACTTTTTCTTTTATTTGGAAAGCAGTAAGAAGATTTATGACTCTTAAGTTTGAAAAATCCATGGAACTTCTAGTTGTTTGTAAATATTTTCTTGTGTTAAATCTTGTTGAGAATAATAAAAATCATAAATTAATATGAGTGGGCTTTTTTGTAATTTAGCTACAACAAGTGGGAATGGAGTTGTGCTTTTGAATTTTTTTTAATATATTTTTATTTATTTATTTATTTTTGACAGGGAGAGAGAGAGATACAGAGACAGAGACAGAAAGAGAACTAAACTGGGGGAGCTCCCAGTTCAGCATATGGTTCCGCACGGGTCGGGATTCGATCCTAGGTCCCCAGTGCTGCAAAGTGAGCGCTTACCCCACTGAGCCATCCCGGCTTCCCCTGCTTTTGAATTTTTGTTGCTGATTATTTCTTTTTTCTAGCATCCTGTCTATCAGTAGTTGTGGTTTAGTGTAAAGAACTCAGATTTTGGGCAAGCTGCTAACCTCTTTAACCTCAGTTTCTTCCTCCTTTCCAGCCACATGGGTTGATTATGAGAATCAAGTGTGGTAGTGCTGGTGGCTTTTCCCACTGGTGGGTTGGGCAAGTCTCCAGGCAGCTTGCTTTGGTATTGAAACAATAGTAACATCAGCAAAATGTCTCACCTTCCTCATTACTCCCGACTCTTTCCTTCATAAAGCCAACTTTTTGAACAGTTATGTATCCTTCATCTCCTACTCAACTTTTCATCCCACTCCAATGCAATCTGACTTTACCTCTGTGCTTCCAGTTGGAGCTGTCTGTTGGCCTGGCTCACCATGACCTCCTTTTTGCTAACTTTTGTGTCCACTTGGATATGGTTGAGCAGCACGGCCATTACTCCTGTGTCACCTCTAGGCCCTCTTCACAGAGTATGGCCAAGCAAGAAGGAGGTAACTTTGAGGGGAAACAGGTGGAAATCATAGAGATGCTGCTTTTTCCTCTGTGACCATGAAGGTGTTTAAGGGGAGTGCACACCCAGGGTATGGAGAGGACACTGGGGTGAAGTTCCTTCCTTTGAGGGGTTGGAGGTAGAAGTGGAGAAGTAGATTTAAATGCCATCTTTCCTCAGTAAGTCATAATTTTCATTATTGGTTTCTGGAAAGAGGTAGTACTACCATATTAAATGTGCATATTAGTTAATAATCACATCCTAATTTTTCATGCCTAATTTTATGCATGAAATAAAGTCTCTTAAAAATGAGGAAAATATCAGGTTATACTGTAAAAAAAAGAAAAACAAAAAAACCCATAAGCATTTTAAATGGTCAGTAAGCACCTTAGTAAGAATTGAAGTATTTTGAACAGTAATGGATTTTTGTATGTGGATTCAGACTAAGCCAAGAATCACACACCTTA